>VZTV01104856.1:347-11504 GCA_013400875.1 Anhinga rufa | reverse complement strand
ACCACCTGTCTGAAAAAGTTTAGCTGAAAGTAAAGATATCCAGAACAAAATCCTGCAATTTGTAACTCATCTGAAAGGACACAATCAGCTTCTTTCTGAAGATCACCTTTAAGTCTGACCTTTAAGTTCAAAGTAGGCAAACATGAGCAGCCCAACTCAAAAAACCAGACCTGATAGTGAGAAATTATCTCACCCCTCTGTAGTTAAAATTGCTGGATTCTTCCACCACATCCATCCCTGTAAGACAGAAATTTCTGCACAGTCTGATGCACTGCTGCCTATTTGTTACTTTTGGTAATACCTAAAGAGTGAACAGGTTGCCCAGAGAAGTGGTAGAGTCTGCTCCACTGGAATTACTCACACTACTGCTTGGCAGGGCTTTCAACCAAATCTAAGGCCCTGCTTTCAACAGATTATCTCCACAGGTCTCATTCAATCTAGACTTCTCTATGACCTGACTCCATACATTTCCAAAAGATTTCCATTACACAAGAACATCTCTTTCTTCGGCATTCACTTGCAGTCAAACAATACGATAAATAAAAGGCTTAACAGAAACAAGTCTCTTAAGTAGCTGAGTAACTCTTAAAATTTAAGTAGCATTTTTAATTGTTTGCATTGACAATTGAAAAAGCATCCCAAACATTCCACAGAACCTATGCCTAGAAACACGAAATGCTGCATTTAAGGTAGGACTTGGTTTGATATTAAGATGTTTCACCCTGCATGTTTTTGTGCATGCTATCTGCCTAACCTCTTTTAAGTGCAAGTTGTCAACAGCTGAGGAAGCTGTGCAGCAGACCAGCCAGGTGGTGTGCTTCAGCACTTGCCCAAACATTCTCCAAAGCCAGCAGACCTAATCAATACAATCAGCGGAATATGAGAGATTTGGTGCATATGAAGCCCCTGACCTTTAACCAAACTCCATATGAAGCCCCTTAATTCTTTAACCAAACCCTGTTTCAAGATTTTATACTCCCACAAGAGCATCAAAAACCTAGTAACAGAAGAACAAGTGACATATAACACGAATTTAAGTCATGGAGCCAGTTTCTCAATTTCTCCTCAGCACCAATACTCTCATATTTTAAGAACAGTATTACAGTAGTAAACATAAAGTGCTGTATTTACATATATTATGACAGAAACTCAAACAAAGAAAAAATGACTACTGTATTTTCATGTACACACTTGGCTTATTTATGAATCAAATATTTAAGGCCTAACGAACTACAAATTGGAAAATCAAGCTGCAGCATATTTTGCAGCAGTTCAGCTCTCCTTGTGTTATACAAGCATTCTGTTCTTCCTACTTCAGATACAACACGGCTTTTTACACCTGCATGCAAAGTTTAATTCCAGAATTAGTGTATCTTCAGTTCATGATGCCATTCCCAGAAAACCAGTATTTTCATCATCATTTCATGTCATAAGACAGGGATTTGCATTCAGTATCTCTAGTCCATTTAGTTAAGAAAACAAAATTATTTTTTCTTTGTAGTTAAACATGCATTTTAATACATCAAATAAAAAAAAAACAAAGATAATTTAGCATAAAAATTTTTGAACTTTTGCACTACGCAGCACAAAAGCTATTTCACCACAGACTGCAGGTATAGCGGAACTGAACGGAAATAAATATCAAAGAGGCACGAAGGCAAGTCATCAAGCTTGACAGACAATGAATGTCTCATGAAATACATAAGCAGATCAGTGTCCAAAGATCGAAACAAAAACCAAGCATCCCTATCTCAGGTTTTTAAATAAAGGTCAGTAAACTTTGAGAACTGGGGAACAAACGCAGAAATCAAACCTAAAAACACCAGGCTGTATTAGACAGAAAGATACAAGAACAGCAAATTTTTCTTAAACCCTTGATATCTAGCCTATATTTTGCTTCGATGAGTAGCCAACAGCATATGCTTAAATAAATGAGGGTTATACAAGCAGGGCAAGAATGCTGCAATAGTCCCCTCCTACCAGGATCTAGCCATTTGTGGCTTATACTCTTCCTGCAGGTTTGACAAACCTTGCTAAATTTTCATTTAATCACTTTTTAAACCATTTAAACTTTTGGGATTGATGTAATTACAAGCTGCAGGAAAGAACTGGTTTGGGTTTTTTTTTTGCTTTACTTTAAATAAGCTGAGCTCTTTACAGGATCTCTAGATCTGCATGACAAGAAATTACAATCAATTATTCTCTCTTCATGTCTATGCCACTTACAACCTTACAAACTTCCCTTATATCCATCTTCCTCTATTTTCTCCTCCAGGGAAAAAGCAGCATAGTCTGCTTGACCTCTTCTGGAAGGCATTCCATACTTTTAGTCATCATTGACTTCCAATGCACCTCTTCTAGAGTCTGCTGTCTCTTTGGGAGGCAGCAGAGAGCAAAACTACACATGGAATGCACAGTATCTTTATAAAGTGGTGTAACAAGCTTCATGTCTTTATTTCTCTATTGTTTTCATATGTCTTTTTGACAAAAGAATCAATATTTTGATGGAATCATTCACTGTAACTCCAATTCTTTCCCCCTCAATGGATAAAAGCCTTACTTAGAGCTCATGTTTGTGCATGCACAATTTAGACCAGTTTCCTCCTCCACTTCCCCTCTTCCTCTCATATGGATTAGTTTGCATTTATCTACACTTGACTTCTGCCACTTTATCAAGAAGTAGGTCAGTACAGCACAACTGTGGGTTTTAACAGGTTGTTATCACTCTTTTAAATATTTTTGTCAACCTTTGTCACCTCACAATTCACCCCAAAACACCACAAACCTCTACAGAACTGAAATACATCTCCATTGGGAAAGCAGAACATGTACTCCTTGACAGCTCAATACCTTCAGGAACCTTGGGCGAGCAACCTGGTTGAGGTTTACTGTAAAATTGGATTACCATAGGCTTACCTACACACTCATCAACTCTGCCTTAGAGATTTGTGATGGTAAGTTTCCCCTCTGCAAAGCATGCGCCAACTCTTCCTCACCACAGCACATGCATCCAGTCTGTTCTCTGCCAGCTTTGTTCTTTGCTACAGTTCAGACTTGCCAGTCTGAAGTTCTCAAGGTTTCTCCATCCCTTATACCCTTGGCACTTTTTTGTTTTTAAGGAAACAAACTAAAAGACCGACACCATTCACAGTTAGTACTTCCCATTCCTTTGTTAGCAATCAATGAAATTTTAATATTATATGCTGTATTAAACAGTTCAGCAATTTTGGATTAGAGAACCTTTAAAAACTCCTAATCCTAACGAGTTAATATGAACTTTGGTTTAAACTTCAAATTGGAAATTTTTTTTCTGACTCATTGCTTGTAATTCCACTATAGGAAACATCCTCAGCTTCCATACACAACAAGGCAAATGTATTTTGGTCTCCTTCAGTATCTTTATATTCCCCAAATGCTTCTGCAATACCTTTATCACCTACAAGCCACACAGAGATAGGTGCGTTTTCTTCTTTGCTATTTGTTCATACCGACTTTATCACAGGCTTTTCATAAGCTTTTATCAATACTGGTATACACCTACTCTAACTGTTAACAAAACATGCGACAAAGAATCACCACATTAGCTCCAAGCATTTTGCTCCCTTCCAAGTGTCCTCAATCCTGCATTACTTTTTCTGAAATAAAACCCATGTGCTTTAATCGGTCTTTTTCATTACTGCTATTAAGCTGAATTTGAGCACATTTTAGCATATGTTTGAGCATGTAATGATGAGAATGCTCGCTATTACAGCCCAGCTCTACAGTTGTTACACCTTAACCAATTCCTGGATAGCTCTTGAGAAGAACTCAAGAGCTGCTCAACACATCTTAATTGTTACCTGTCAACGCAGTTGATTTGTTTACTTAACATGACTAAGCTTTCTGTAAAGTACAGCAAATTAAACATTCATACCTACATAATTAATGCTATTGAATCAAGACTCTTCCACAGATTATCCCTCCTCATTCTTGGCCTGTTATGACAGCATCCTCATTTTATCATTTTAAAACCACTAATATTTCAGCTGACCATTTTTAAAGTCTTCCGGCATTCATATATAAGGAAACATACATTTGTTTTTGACACAGATACCTACTGATGAAACTATTTCTTGAGACTTCTCTGTTATTTTCTACTATGTTCTACTTGCTCGCTTGATGGTGATAACTGAAGACTGAAATAAATATTTTACTAATGCTTTGTATTTATTCTGGCAAGGAGAGGCTGCTGCTGCAGAACAAGACCATCACTGTGTTTCTCAGTCTTGTTTCTGGATCATTTGGCAGTATGAACAAAAGCTACACGTCCACTTTTCACACAGCCCTCCTCTTCAGTAATACTTTGTCATGTAATGCAATTCTTCAGACGTTCTTATTTTTTCTTTTAAGTTTCTTGTTTGTTGTTGCTGGTTTTTTTTTTCAGGAGTAAGCACACATGCATAGCCTATGCCTATGGGACCTGATGAGATGCATCCCAGGGTCCTAAGGGAATTGGCTGATGTAGTCGCTAAGCCACTTTCCATGATATTTGAAAAGTCATGGCAGTCAGGTGAAGTCCCTGGGGACTGGAAGAAGAGGAACATTGTGCTCATCTTTAAAAAGGGTAGAAAGGAGGACCCGGGGAACTACCGGCCTGTCAGCCTCACCTTTGTGCCTGGGAAGATCATGGAACAGATCCTCCTAGAAACTATGCTAAGGCATATGGAGGACAGGAAGGTGCACCAGGGCAGCCAGCATGGCTTCACCAGGGGCAAGTCCTGCCTGACCAACCCAGTGGCCTTCTGTGATGGAGTGACTACATCAGTGGACAAGGGAAGAGCTACGGATGTCATCTGTATGGACTTCTGTGAGGCCTTCGAGACAGTCACCCGCAACATCCTTCTCTCTAAACTGGAGAGATACGGGTTTGATGGGTGGACTGCTCAGTGGATAAGGAACTGGCTGGAAGGTCGCATCCAGAGGGTAGGGGTGAATAGCTCAATGTCCAGAAGGAGACCAGTGATGAGTGGCGTCCCTCAGGGGTCCATACTGGGACCAGTACTGTTTAATATCTTCATCAATGACATAGATAGTGGGATCGAGTGCACCCTCAGCAAATTTGCAGATGACAGCAAGCTGAGCGGTGCGGTTGACATGCCTGAGGGACAGGGTGCCATCCAGAAGGACCTGGACAAGCTCCAGAAGCATGCCCATGTGAACCTCATGAGGTTCAACAAAGCCAAGTGCAAGGTCCTGCACCTGGGCTGAGGCAAGCCCCAGTATCAATACAGGATGGGGGACGAAGAATTCAGAGCAGCCCTGCGGAGAAGGACTTGGGGGTACTGGTGAGCGAAAAGCTCAACATGAGCCAGCAGTGTGCACTCACAGCCCAGAAAGCCAACCGTATCGTGAGCTGCATCAAAAGGAGCGTGGCCAGCAGGTCAAGGGAGGTGATTCTGCCCCTCTGCTCTGCTCTGGTGAGACCCCACCTGGAGTGCTGCGTCCAGCTCTGGAGCCCTCAGCACAGAAAGGACATGGACCTGCTGGAGCGGGTCCAGAGGAGGGCCACAAAAATGATCCGAGGAGTGGAGCACCTCTCCTGTGAGCACAGGCTGAGAGAGTGGGGGTTGTTCAGCCTGGAGAAGAGAAGGCTGCGGGGAGACCTTATTGAGGCCTTCCAGTACTTAAACGGGGACTATAGGAAGGATGGGGACAATCTCTTTAGCAAGGCCTGTTGTGACAGGACAAGGGGTAACGGCTTTAAACTAAAGGAGGGTAGGTTTAGACTGAATATAAGGAAGAAATTTTTCACAATGAGGGTGGTGAAACACTGGCACAGGTTGTCCAGAGAGGTGGTAAATGCCCCATATCTGGAAACATTCAAGGTCAGGTTGGACGGGGCTGTGAGCAACCTGGTCTAGTTGAAGATGTCCCTGCTCAGTGCAGGGGGGTTGGACTAGGTGACCTCTAAAGAACCCTTCCAAGCTAAACCATTCTAACATAGCAATGATGATGCATCCTTATTCCATACTTTAAAAAGTATAACCAGCTACTATAAACTACTATTACATACAATGAAGCCACTCAAGTTTAACACTTTACTCAAGGTAAGAAAAGCAGTGACACCTCTGCTGTCCCCTCCATGAACACAAGCATACAATATATTAAATAGGTGTGACACACATACAGAATGGACTCATGGAATAAAATAAAACCTGGCATACAATGATGATTAGTCTAAGCCAGGTGTGTGAGCATATTTATCTCAAAGGAGGTTTTTATTTTGACTGCTAGAATTTTTTTTTTTTTAAATAAAATCCAGAGTTAAAACTGATCAAACTATGTATGTAGTAACCCTTCCCACATCCCACAAAAAGAGAACCTTCATGCTTTTTGATTATCAGCCTAATGACAGGGGCAATCATTTGCTATAAAATTTTCAATATCTATGAGAAGGTTTCATATACCTTTCTATCAAGCAATCAGTACTGTGGATTGTCAAAGACTAGATGCAACCAAGGACAATAAGCTCTTGGGCAGCATGAAGTTCTAAGAACAGCTAGAATCAAATTAAAACATTCCTTTGTAATATGGGAAAAATCTACATTTTAGTTTTAACCCCCATCCTTGCTTTAGACATCTGACTACAATTATTTTTTGTCCTTTTGGAAATGGGTAGTTTAAAAGGTAATTTAGAAGTTGGATATTACTAAGCTTTATTTCAGACAAACACAAGAACCTTACAAGTTCACGATACCTTGAGAAATGGCAAAAAAAGAAAAAACCCCAAACATATCCCTATTAAGCAGCCTGCTCACTACTGTACATTCAAAAGCAATTTGCAAGTAGGGATGAAAAAATAAGGAGCAAAACACATGACACTGTAAGATTCTTATCCATTTCAACCACTAAAACTTTAAAAGGTCACAAGTTAAGTCTACACATGAATTATACTACTGGTAACCTTCTAATTAAAAAAGGATTATGCCACTTTCCTCTTGCCATAGCTCTGAATCGTAAGAAAATCATCATCTTTTCCAGATAGAAGAAGATAGCCAGAAGACCACAATTTAATGATTATCTATAAAATTCACCAAGCTACATTTGACAGAGAAAGAAAAAAAAAAGGGATAACAAAAAAGTATGAACTTAAGTTTATTTTTATGTCTGTGGTATGCCCTCAGAAAAGGTTACAAAGGTTATAAACCTATCAACTTTGTAATTTTCACTTGAACAAAAATTTGTATTTGTAATAGAAAACTCAAACTTTAAATCGGAAGTCTTGATGTGAGAGCTTTCAAATGAAGCTTTCAAAGTGATCACACTGTTATTAAAGTCCTGATTTCTTCATTAGATTGATGTAAAAAGCAGTTCAGACTAAGATGTTTGAAGGAACACAAGAAGTAAGAAGTATTACAATACTCTGAAAGCTCCAGTCTGTCTGCCTCCAGTACAGCACATACGCATTAGATTATTAATACAATGAAGGCTTTATTTTCCATCTCCTCTCTTTTATTTACATCCAAAAGAAATATTTTTGAACGTTCAGGTTGCTTAAGACAACTGCTCATATGACAACCACTCTTCCTTTCTTTCCTCAGATGCTGATCAGAAGACAAGTAGACTACTTAAAAAGGTCATCACTACACAACAGTGCTAACTCCACCCATGCTGCACACTGTGTTCCAGGGAAGTGCTGCTTCTACCACTGCTTACCCAAGCTGTGAAGAACAAGACAATTAAGGTATTCAGTTCAGTGTTTACTGGATCCTAGTTCATAATAAACTATTATGAAAAAGTGTACTTTGTACTGACTACACAAATGGTTTATATATATAACTTTTATTTAACAGTAGTTACTTACACTTTCTACGGCACTGAGATTGTGCCCCTCACACCTGTTCTCTAAGAGCATTTTAGGACACATGATTAAAATAATGCTGCTATAAACTACAACAGTCAGTCAAAGAACTTTCAAAATCACCTTCTCTGTTAAAAAAGGATACTTGGTCTTTCTAAATATTTGTTGTTATTAATATAATGGAAGTTTCTTCGTATTTCAGAAGCCATCACATAACTCTCTGGCTATTTCCAGGCAATCTATTTGTGATCAAATGCAAACATCTTCCACCACCAGCTAGTGCTCATCAGGCATCTATCAGATTACATCTAATACATCTAATCTGTGCTATTCAATGCCTTTTTTATTATTATTAATTTTATCTAAGTTGTTGGTATATAAAACTATTGTGGCCATTTCTACCTCTCTGGAAGTATGAAACATTAGTGCATGTTCTACCACAGGTACAAGCTATATACAAAAATAAACCTCTGAAGTTACACATATCATTTACATTTTATAGATATTGGCAATAAATGGCAGAAGAATCTCTAACTTTGCTTTAAAAGGTCCTCAAAATTATACTTTACTGTTCTTTAAAAAATAAATTTAAAACCCTTCCTTTCCTTGTGAGGGTTTCACCCTGACCCACCACTCCCTCTGATCCAGTTTCAGAAAGCAGTTCTGGGCGGGGGGGAAGGGGGATTTTTGGATTGGAGGGGGAGGTGCAGGGTGTTATTAAAGTGAACTCCTACACAGAAGCACAAAGAAACAATCACCAAAAGGGCATAAGTAAGAAACATCTTAGTGCCATGCCACCTGCCTCAAGTTCGTCATTGAAAGGCCTGGAGAGCAACCAAGCAGACAGACAGCAGCTTCTGCTTTCATGTGAAAAGGAGGCGATCAAAGAAAGAATGGCCCAAGTGCTGCTTTACCATCTATGTAAAAGACAGTGTTAATTCAAACGCAGAATTTTGTCTCAAGCTTAAGAATACAACGGATGGAGGTCAAACTTAACCCCTCTTCTCTTTCCTTCTACATCTAAGATACAAACCTAAGGCTCCTCCAAACATCCAAAACCTTCAGTCTGTTTTCCCCACAGTGTTAAGAGACAATTCCAAAGAAGAAAAGTATCTCTCTTTACAGCAAAATTTCTAGGTATTTGCGATCTATTTATAGGAATAGTTATGCACACATAATCACACAAAATAAAGTGTCATGTCTTAAATCACAAGTGGAAAACATCTAAGTGTCTCATTTCACTGCAGGTGAAGAAAATTTTAATCATACTTCTCAGGCACTTAGGCAGTCTTTATCCAGCTTTCAAACTTCCATGCAAATGCAGCTGTCCTATTCCAGCAATTTTACTTACAGCAGTTATAAAGTTCTGGTTTGGTTTCAGGATAATGAAAACAGAGGTTAATTTATTCCTATCCACTTTCCCCGTACACTGCACAAGACCCACTATGGCATTCTGGCTTTCTTGCATACGTCACTGTCCATCAGCCAAATGAAGCGACTCTGCATTTTCCAGCTTTCCTGAGTTGCAGAAAAAACCCTGGGATCTTATGCCAGCTGCCACACTCTCGGTCGATGCAACAGTACCACTCAGACCTTTATACACACTGTTATAACCTGCAAGGTTGCTTGCCAGGCATGTGTGGGTGTGTTAATTTTACATACAACAGCACCACACCTTTGCGAAAAACAGCTTCATTTGAAAGGGCATTCCCATTATTTATGCTTATTACCCGATTTAAAAGTACACTGTTTCGTGCAAGTGTATGTGTGTTAATTTGTAGCACAGTTTTAAAATTAAAATATTATGGGAAGCTACCAAAGAAATCAAACCAGTGCCACACTACTTAGGTAATTTACAGATCTGAAACTTTCTAAGTGTACCTTGTACTATTCAGCTGGACAGCTGAGCCCTGTAGTATCACACACTATTTAACATCTTTAGTAAACCCCAGCATTTTTATCGCAATTTGAAAGTCTAAAAATATCTTCTCCCCAGTTCTCTCAAACTGCAAAGCTGTGCACTGCAATGTTGAAGCATACTGGTCATTCAAACATACTTGACAACTAACTGCAAAGGGAACTGGTGATGAAATGAATCCCACATTTATGTCAAGTAAAAAGACAGAACGGTAAAACACCCCTGTATCTAGCACTGGCTAAAGTCTCTTGACATGAAATATTTACAAACCTAATTATACTTTTATTTCTAAGTGAAAGAAGGAATAACATTACAAAACCTGTTACAATTATTAGAACAGCAAGTGCCAGAGACAGTGAGTGCAGAATTTGTATTACCAATGGATCATATTTTTTAAACCGATCTACCTCTGTGTTTAAGAACAGACAAAAAGAAGACTTGAATAAGCTTATTTATGTCAAGGGTAGGTATTTTCAATTATCTTTAAAATATCTTAATTTTTTTTTCTGACACAAGAAATACATGAAATGAAAAGATTGAAGAGCACCAGACAGCAGACATTACCCACTTGAACAAAAACCAGGTATTAAATAGCACAACATCAATAACCATGTAATCCCGTACCACATGGTACAGAGAGTACCAGAAATGTTGGGAGGGGAGAAACAGAAGTAAAACATTCTGAATTGAAATCAACTATTAAAAAAAAAGTCCATAGCTATCATGCCCTAGATGTCTCAATAAAAGACTCTCTTGGTTTTGGTAAAATTTAGTTAAGCTCTTACAGCGTGTATACACTTCTAAAACAAAAAGCTGGGATAAAAGGAAATAAAAAAAACAATCACAAACAAAAAACTACCCAAGCATGACAAAATAGCTAGTTAGATAATACAATTAGAATGAAACCTGTTCAGCAGAAAAATTAAATAACACTAGAACAGAACAAGAGCAGCAAACCTACAAAACCCAATCTGAGCCAGTGAAGCAGGCAGCCATGTAAGTTTATCAAATTATACAGGGGTTACTGTCCACTACTTTGGTCAATTGTACATATGCTTTTCAGGATTGGGTTTGTCTTTTTATTTTAAAATCTACCAGAGATGCTACTGAAAAGATTTTCTTTGTTCAAGCACACACAAAAAAAATCAAAGGAGAAAAAAAAAGATTAAAACAACCGAGCAGAAGGATATTTTGGGAATCTAACCAAATGTTGCAACCAAATACTTTACTGCTTTGGGATCCTTCGCTAGCATGAGTAGTACATTTGATCACAGCTTAGAGAAGAGCTACAAAGTAGCTGCTTTAGAGAATAAACACCATCAGAATGCAGCAATGATTCCTCAGTTCAGGACATATTGCCCATTTGTCATTCCTGAAGAGGCAAAAAAATCAGCGGGCA
>VZTV01104853.1:0-12426 GCA_013400875.1 Anhinga rufa | reverse complement strand
AAACCCAGGTCTTTCAGCCTTTCATCTCTGTATGGAAGCAAAGACTTGTTCCTTTTCAGTAAAGTAATTTTTTGCCTTTATGGACAAAGTGTTATGTCCCAAAGGTTACAGGGAAATGCTACTGTATCAGTGTGTTTTGTTCACTCTCCAGGAGAAACTGCACTGAATCTCGTACAGAAGAAACAACTTACAGAAGTAGCATACTGGCATAAAAATAGTGTGGTTCAAATGCAAGCTCCCTGTTCAAAAACAAGCCCTGATCTGAGCAGATGATGGTATCATTCGACCTTCGGAGTTTTCTTTGAAACTAATCCATTGTGTGATTTCATGTTTCTCAGAAGGGCTGTGCTGGCCACTCTTGTAGGAGGGGGCCTTTCGTTGTTAACCTGTGGTTGCAAACTGTGTGTTGGAGATGGAGTCTTTGAAGGCTTCCCCAGGTTGTTGTCCTACTTTCAGGTACTTGCACAGCAGTTGGTGTCATCAGGTTCTGTTCAAAAGAAACGATTTAGTTTTGTTTTGTTTTATGTTCCTAGTCAGTCTTCCTTTGAAAATCTACCTTCATGGGCAAAAGACACAGAGGACAACTTCATGATCCTGGAGCACAAGACACTTACTTCTAATTCAGAGTGCTTTTGTGATGCTGGGATAGCTAATGTGACTGAGATTTCCAAGTAATGAGTAACTGTAGGCTACTTTTATGGAAAAATAATGATCAGCCCTGATTTTCAGCCTATTGAAGATTTTGAATTCTTTCAGATGTTAACAGATGGGCTCCCTGAAATCCCAAACCTTCCAAAAAATCCTTGGCCACTTTGAAAAGTCCTTCTTTAATTTTCTCTTGGCTTCTTCTGCATAAGAGAAAAGGTAGAGAGGTTTTTTCTTCTCCTCCCCATCCTTTTTTTTTTTCCTTTCATTGTCCTTTGTGAGCCAGAAAAAAGAATAGATTTCTACACTAGGTCCCAGTTACAAATTTGGACTTCATCAGAAGTGGATCAGCTCCAGAGAAGGAATGAGAGTAGTAGAAGAGACAAATCAGCATGGGAAAACCTCTCCTCCTTCCCATTCTCCAGGGACAGGTTCCAGAAACACATGGCTTTTGGCTGTCAGCTTGCTTTTGGCATCTGTACTCCAGCTGAAAGCCTGTTCAGCCTTGCATGCTTTGATGCAGTAACAGCACAGCCCACATTTCTGCTGATTAATCATTCGGTCATTCTGTATCTTAACCAGCTGTGATCATGAGCTATTTTTCCCCACAAAGATTAGAGATGTCACTGTTCATCATCTTCATATTCTTCACACATTTTGTATAATGGCTGAAGGGTCTCATCCAAGCAGGTGCTGAGGGTCCACATCCCCACTGAAGGCAAGGAGGGGTGCAGATGCCTGGCCTCACTCAAAATCAAATATTATCCCCCTACCCCTTCAAAAATCATAACAAACAATTGTTCAATTTAGCTCATGAGGAATTATTTTCTGAGTCCAATTTTTTTCCTAGGAGTAGGAATCCCCATGTCTATATCTTTAATTTGTGCTTTGATTTTGGCATTTTGGGGCTGCAATCCACTGCCAGCAGATGGAAAATGTCAGTAGAATGCACTTCCTTTATGACTCATGCACCCTCTGGAGCGTGTCACAAGTAAACCCTCCACAGAAGAGTTATGTTAAATAGAGGAAGATTGTGCTGATATACTGTTGCAGCTTTTTTGATTTCTTCAGAACCATTTCAGTAACTCTCACTATTTGTTTTAGTCATTGGGGTGGAAGCTGCTGGCAGCGTTACGTTAAAACAGAGAAGTTCAAGCTTCCTCCCTGGAAATGACAGTGTGGTCTTCAAGCAATTCCACTTGCAGCCAAATAAATGTTGAATGTATGACGAAGATTTTCCAGTGTAATATCTGATTCATCTAAAATCACCTAATAATGGGTGAACCCTGACATAGGCAGTAGTATTTTCCTAAATGAAAACACCCAATATGTGTCATCTCTTTGTTCCTTTATTCAGAACAATGGCCTTTCCTCTTCAGAAATGCACAGGTTAATTTTTTCTCTCCTATGAGAGAAAGTGACTGGTCTAACTCTTTCAAACTGAGTTAGTGAAATCATTCTTCTAAAGAGAAACAGAGCCTGTAAGTCTGTAAATAATATAAAAACTACTTGGTATGCCCTGGGTGCAAAGTAGAAAAGCACGTGTGAAAATACTCTGTCCTTCCCAGACCATTACTTTACTTCTTTACAACTTTACTTCTAATCACCTGTCATGAGAACAATATTTTCCCCCTGAGAACAGAAACATGCCCTTCACTAAATGTCATTCACTTGGAGTCTTTGTTTAATACTATGCTTAGTTTTAGTCACAATAACAATCACTTCCATAGGAGTATGTTTTTCTTTCAAGTTTTTCACACTAAGAGCTCCTTTCTATGCTGAAGGAGCAGTGATATAGGAAGGTAGTTGTAAATGTGATCTGAATTAGCTGAAGACCTTGATGATATAGGATTGTCATTAAACTGGTAGATAGGTAAAGGAGGGGTGAACATGGCCTTGAGTGGAGATGCAAGGGAGGAGACTGAGATTTACACGTGGAATTATGCAGGATTTATGCTTTGCAGTAATCAGATGGCATGCTGCAAAGATGGCAATTGCTGGCTACCTGTGCAAGACCCAGTGTAGGCTGAGACATCAGCTCAGATGAGCATAACATCTGAATGTGTCTCAGAGAGGCCACATGACTTCAGGATATTAATACTTCTCTTTTCTCTAAAACAGAGACATGTCTGTACTGAGTAGGAAGCCCTCCTTGCCTGCTAAAGCTGAGGTGGGAAGAGCTGGAGGAAAAAGATCATGTAGCCTTCCCTAAGACCAAGCAGTAAAAAGGTAAATTATGAATGACTGGACAGTGAGGTGGATTGAGAACTGGCTCAACAACACAGCTCAGAGGGTCATGATCAATGGGGCAGAGTCTGATTGGAGGCCTGTAACTAGTGTTCCCCACAGGTCTGTGCTGGGTCCAGTCCTGTTCAACATATTAATCAATGACCTGGATGAAGGGATGGAGTGTNACTGTGCCCTTGTGGCCAAGAAGGCCAATGGTGTCCTGGGGTGCATTAAAAGGAGTGTGGCCAGCAGGTCGAGGGAGGTCATCCTGCCCACAAAGATGATCAGGGGTCTGGACCATCAGTCTTATGAGGAAAGGCTGAGAGACCTGGGTTTGTTCAGCCTGGAGAAGAGAAGACTGAGGGGGGATCTTATCAATGCTTATAAATATCTAAAAGGTGGGTGTCAGGAGGATGGGACTGGACTCCTCTCAGTGGTGCCCAATGACACGACAAGGGGCAATGGGCACAAATTGGGATACAGGAAGTTCCACCTGAATATGAGAAGAAACTTCTTCACTTTGAGGGTGACAGAGCAGTGGCACAGGCTGCCCAGAGAGGCTGTGGAGTCTCCTTCCCTGGAGACATTCAAAACCCGCCTGGACGCGGTCCTGTGCCCCCTGCTCCAGGTGTGCCTGCTCACACAGGGGGGCTGGATGAGATGATCTCTCGAGGTCCCTTCCAATCCCTACTGTTCTGTGATTGTGTGATTGTGTGATTCTGCAAACCCTGCCTCTTTAATCATTCTTTAGTAATTTGTAAGCAACCCAAACAAATCTGGAAGGCATAGCCATGGCTATAAAGCCCCTGGAAAGGGTTTGGAAAGATAATTAGTTCTTTCTTCTCCCTGAGAGGAAATAAATCTGCCAGGGACATTAAAGCACCAACTTCAGCTTTTAGGCAATATTCCCATGTTTGTGGACTGTCATATCAGTGAAACAGCAGGAAAAAAGGACATTTTTTACATAGATGTCTTTGGAGAGCCTCCCTCAGAGGGTTCTTAAGAGACTGGAATCCACATTTTGGGATTTTGTGGAACCGTGGATGTAAAAAAGGACCATAATAAAGAACCTGAACAACACACCTGCCTGGACAGGGTGAGGACAGGAAAGGAGAAGGACAGGTGTTTATGACAGTGGTTGGAGTGCATATTCTAAATCAGGATTAAAATATCTGGAATTAACTATTCTTTTTGAAAAACAAAGGACTGTTGAAGAAGTCTTTGAGTCTACTTTTGACAAAGATCAATGTCACCTTTTATAACATTTGAATAGTTTTCTACTTAATGAATAGTCTACTTTAGATATATTGATACCATGTTCCCATTCAGTCTGTCTGGAATGTAGGTCAGTAAAACAATATATTACGGATATACTTTATTTTTATTGGTGAACAGAACATAGTTTGCTAGCACAGGGCTAATTCTGGATAATTATTACGGAAACTGGGCCTTCTCAGCTCTAGTGTATGAGCTTACAAGATTTATATGGGAGATCTGGTGGATGTGCATGCTGTTGTATTTAATCAAAGGAACCATTACAGTCTAATATATCAATGAATTTCAGAGTAACCAAACTAATGACTTGAGCAATCTGCTTGTGCTCACTGCAATTAATAAAAAAACCCTGCGTTTACCATTGCAGTAGTTTCTAGAGATGTACAGCAGCTGCTACTCTAAGTGGACTTACTTAACCATTTGAAGTAATTACAGGTGATTACAGTGTAAGGAGCAGGGAACGAGCCAAACCATCTCACATGCACTGCATCTCAGCCTGCTCTCTTTTTGCATGCCCAGAGACTAGAGTGCAGGTGGGGATAGGGATGTTTCTTTCATGTTTTTCAGAAGAGCTTTATAATGTTTTGCAACTGAGTAATTTTTTCCATGAAAAAGACTGGTTTGCTATGATTTCCTCTGACATAAAAAATAATCCAAAAATTCTGAAACAATTCAGTTTTGATATTTACAAAATAAAGCCTAGCTTTCTTTGCTTCAATCACAAGGGCTCTGTGAGTATCCTTCAGTGCTCTGAGTCCTGCATTCACTGTGCTGATGGTGCCAAGACATTGCATTAAGCAGCAGATGTGGGTTGCTGATCTCCCAGTTACTTTCTGAAAGACAGGTTGTGGGTTAGGCTGGGTCATAACAAAAATGGCTAGGGACAATAGTGCCTGGGTGAAGGCGTGTTTGAAAAGAGAAAGGCTAGGCTTGTCTTCTTAAGACTGAATAAACTTGGTCCTTTCAGTCCCTTCTCATGCATCCTGTGCTCCACTGGTGGCCCTGCAAAGGCCTTGCTCTAGTATGTCAATCTCTGTCTTGTGCAGGGGACCCCAAAACTGAATACAGTACTCCAGATTTGATCTTGTAAGTTTTTCCCTGGAGGAGAATAGCTCTTAGCTGGCCATGGCTCCCACCTGGCCAGCTTGAAGTACAGTCAGAGTGAACTCATGTCTGCCCAAATCCAACTTGCTCTCTTCAGAATACCCCCAAGGGTTTTTCTTCTTCCCTCTCTGCATCACTGCAGATAGTCCAACCATTATTATGTCTCTCCACAGTGCTTATTTTTTACCAAAACACAGAAAGTGATGATTCTGCTCTGCTTGGTGACAGTAAACCTGGGCTGGAGAACTCTTCCAACATTGGGTGTTGTCCTCCAAAATGAAAGGTGTGAGTCCAGCAGGGAGAAGCAAGAATAACGCAGGGCTTTAAGAAATAAAGCTTGTGAGAAGAAAAATGGACAGATTTGAGTTCATTTGGTTTGGAATAGGGGGGTACTGAAGGAGGATGTGTAACAGTTTTCAAATATGTATAAGACTTCTGTAAAATGGACAGTGATGGTTTGCTTTCCCTGTCTCTAAGGGGAAGAAAAGGATGTCAGTGGCTGTGATTTGCAGCAGAGAATATTTCTGGAAACATGGTACTGAAAAGAGATAACCATAAAGACAGTAATGCATAGGAATATGTTACTCAGGAAATCTGTAGATATTTTTTTCCAGGAGATATTTAAGAGCAGTCTAGAGTATTGCTGCTTGGTGGTGCTCCAGAGATCATATATGGACGTTCAGATCCAAGCTCGTTTTACCTTTCAATGATTCTCTGAAGAAGGGTATCTATCTCAGCATAGAAACATGGGGCTCATTTTTTTTTCCTAATAGCAAATTATGAAAATGTGCTTTGAAATATATCCTAGGGCGCACATGTGCTTTTACTTTATCAGAAACCTCCAACCCTTACGTTTTTTTTTTCCCTAGCCCTGAGGAAAGCATCTGCTATTGTTGTGAAAGAGTGTGGTGGCTTGGAGGAGAGATGGACAATCATCCTCCATTTCAGAGTAGCATTCAGGGATGCGGAGTCCCACAGTATTTTCAGCTGTAGAGTATGGAAGATTTGGGTGCATATTTTTTTTTATTTCTTACTTCAGGTAGAAACACAGAATCACAGAATGGTGGGGGTTGGAAGGGACCTTGAGAGATCATCTCGTCCAACCCCCCTGTGTGAGCAGGCACACCTAGAGCAGGGGGCACAGGACCGCGTCCAGGCGGGGTTTGAATGTCTCCAGGGAAGGAGACTCCACAGCCTCTCTGGGCAGCCTGTGCCACTGCTCTGGCACCCGCACAGGAAAGAAGATTTTCTCATATTCAAGTGGAACTTCCTGTGTTCCAATTTGTGCCCATTGCCCCTTGTCCTGTCATTGGGCACCACTGAGAAGAGTCCAGTCCCATCCTCTTGACACCCACCTTTTAGATATTTATAAACAGTGATAAGATCCCCCCTCAGTCTTCTCTTCTCCAGGCTGAACAAACCCAGGTCTCTCAGCCTTTCCTCATAAAAGAGATAAGAAAAAACAACCTAAATCCTCATTTTTATGCTAGATGGACTTTACAGTTCTCTCCTATGTATTACATAATTTCTTCTCTAGCCATAATTTAGACATCCCATTAGAGAGTAAATGAAGACCCATGAAATGGGAAGGACACTGTAAAAACAAGCAGACAATACATAACACTTTGAAGGAACAAGAAACTCCTATTGGAGTCTCATAAGTAATGAAAAAATACAAAATAATTTGAGGGAGAAATCTATGAAACTTCCTAGATTACATTGGTCCTTAATGTGGAATTACTGTTCACCCTCCAGAAAATGTTCATATTTCAATACTGTGGCATTGATATACATTTGACAGAATTAACAGAGGTTTTTCTGTTAGTGGTGTGGAACAAGGCTACCATGAGAGGATTTTATATATTTGCCTTTTGATGCCAGTCAATTACCATTATGTCTAGAATTCAAGGATTTTAGGCATAGTTGTGGTTGGTTATATGTTCTCCTCTTTATCATCAGGTAATGCCTGTGTTCCTGCAAGCTTTCCCTACAAAAAGCTTGATGTGACTTTAGCAGTTTGGCACATTGTTCTCTGCTTCTGATTTTTATTGGTTATTTATTTGCTGAAAGTAGATTTTCTGCTTGGCAGGGAAAATCTTCAAAATAAGGATGAAGACTAATCAATCAGAAATATCTGCCACTATCTACAGATCTAATGAATAGCTCTGGGAGCTGCAGTAGTATCACAGACAGGAGTGGGTTCATGGGCAGAAGGTGGGCTCCATGTGCATCACCATTACACTGGTGGTGTGGACACTGTGGACATATGTGTAATTCCTATGCCTACTAGGCCAGCAAGGAAATATGAAGTAGATGCTTTCAGACCTTAATTGGCCTTAAAATACCACAAGGACTGTCCAATCTGGAAGCATACACCTCTAGAATACCAGCAAAACTTCCTGAGTGTTTTATTGGAAATAAGAGGGCTTTAAAGAGGTGTAAGTATTTTACAGATTTGACAGAAGAAGAGAGAGAGAGAATGAGAAATTTCTAGCAGGTAGCCAGAGCATTTTACTGTCTCTATCCAGTCAGTAGTTCTCAGGGATTTGGCAGTGACCTTGAATTGCTACTAACAGCACATATATATCCAAAGTAAACAGAGCTTAGGAGAAGCACAGGAATGGAACAGAGAGAAGACAATGTAGTAACTGCCAGCATATTCCTAGAAAAGACAGCATGTTCAGACTCTGAAGAGGCCCAGTTAAAAGTGACTTTTCCATTGTGTTATGAACCATGCAGTTGTCTAGATCCAGGGCAACAAAATAATCTAGCACAATGGGTGCAATATTTTTGAGATTGCGTTGCATGAGTGTTTACAAAGGCCTCTCTGTTATTTCTTTAGGAACTGAGACCCATGTGGCCTCTGCAGTTAGTTTATTGTGAACTGTACAAGGAATCATGTTTATTAAAACAACCTCACAGGCAACAGTTGTTTTAGCAATTCCACAAGGATCCTCCATTTTCACCAGTAGTCTGAACACTTGAAGTGAAGCCAAGCTGATTTTAAGTCTTCGTGGTTTTGCTGATGGTATGTGTGAATACTATCTCCATTACAAAGAATTAATGGGCCACTCTTTACTCACTGAGTTGAAGAGCCATTTTTGTTTACATAGCCTGCTCTGGATGCCAGTTCATGGCATGTGGCTTTCTTCCTTCTCATTCATTTGGCCCTCTAGCTAGCACTAATGTCCAAATATGCCCTCCATTGATGGGATAACTGGTCATGTGCTGGCCTCCTTACAAAAGGTGCTGCCTAATGCTTTACGATCTCCTGGATCTGGGATATAGACTACCTCTGTCCCTCTGAGGAACTCATTATTCCCCATCCATTATTACTGTGGCTGCAAACTTAGAAGTCACACATCTGCTAAGAGAGGACCCCAGATACAGCTGTGCATTCTGTTTTTCTTTGAGTGATGAATGAAATCTGCCAGGGTAATCTTTTGTTTTTTCACAATGGGCACAACACTGATGAGTACAAACTGTGACAATTATTTTCAGGAGTTCTTACTCCTTGCTTGAAATATCTTCTACATCTCTTAATAATAATATATAAACACCAAAGGAAATTAAGGAAATATTTATCAGCATTTCCACTATGTAGAAGGAAACAAAGACACAAATGGTAAGCGCATACAGCATTTGTTGGGTGGTAGAACAGGTGGGTCTGCTCATCTATATGCAGGTGTTTAAGTTACGTATTCAGTCCAAGCTATTCATCCAGGATCTCACCATACTCACTGGAGGAGATGACTACTTCCAGGAAGAGAAACATCTTACCCCAAGACTGGTGTTTAAGGTAGGTAGACACAGTGTATAATAAAGAAACATTTTTACAACAGATGCCAACTCTATGCTTTGCTAGATTATCAGAAAATGTCTCTGTTCCTTTGAGAGAGACATTGTCTCAGAGCAGCAGCAAAGTTTGCCTAATACACCTATTTTAAAGAACACTGATTGGTAACATTTTCATGTAAAGATAGGCCTGAAAGTAGTTTATACACTGCCTAGGGATACTAGTAATACGTTAATGTGTTCTTCATCCATTAAAGCTACATTGAGATAGTACAGACAGTAACGGTCTTACACAAGAGAATCTTTGTTCATTGAATGTGTAGTGCTTAGATATATCCAGCTAGTCCTTTGCACATAGAGTGTGTAACATATGGTGATTTCTGCTCCATGCCAAGTCTTCTTGTCTATTAATGATCATGGCTGACAGGACTTTAAACTCTTCTTACCAGTGGTCAAAATACTCTGAGACTGTTCCAAGTTTTCTTGTACCTTGAGATCATCCTGCCTGCCACATGAGTGTCTCAGGTCTCACTCATGAGTGAAAAACACATCTGAAATTTTGGTCTCTTTATCTGGATGACTAGACAGTTTTCACCATTATAAGAGTCCTTCCTACAAAATGACAAAATTCTTCCTTCCTTGTCATCATATTACAGGTTTTCAATTTAGTGCTTTTTGAGCCTGCTTTTCTGAGGAAAGGAAGTCAAGCTTTCATGAGGTCTATTTGGGTGTCTGTTAGTTAATTCTCACCTTAAAGAATACTTGGACCTGTTGGGCCACTTCAACCCAGATTGAAAGGTGGGTAGAGGTCTCAAAGATATTGATGACTTGTATTTTGTGAGAAAAGATGTCTGGCTAGAGGAGAAAAACAACCCCATAAGAGCTCAATATGGTTGTAGGAAAGACAAGTTTAAGGTACCAAAGGCCAAATTCTGAGGTGCCCTTTAGTAGCATAGTTATAGGCAATCTCACTGAAGCAGTAGGAAAGGTCACAGAGTTTTCTTTCTTACATCCTTGCAGTTGATAGTTTCCTGTTTTCCTTTAGCATAGGTCACTTTGCCTATTATTGTTGGCTGTGATCCCTCACTGACTGGCTGATACACACTAAAAACTGCCTTTTAACCTACAATCCTCAAATACTAATCAATTGTAGGAGCATAAACTTAGACCAACATAGCATCAGATTACATGAGCTGTGCAGTGTACTTGGCAGCATCAGGGCTGAACTGCCGAAGCAATGTAGACGAAAGTCAATTCTAATAAATTTGGAGTCAGATGCTTCTCCCTTTGACCCACATTGTAATTTTGTGCTTTTGCATTTGACTCAGAAGATGACACATTATTTTGGTGGGCTGCCCACAGTATAAGAAACAGAGATGTCTTTAAAGATCTGCCGCTTCTCCCTGAGCCTGTTTTGGTTAATAAGAGATATACCAGAAAATGCCATTTTGAGATAAAAACATTCGTAAATGAAGAGTCAGTTTATGAATAGCTTCAGGAAGAAATAAAAGGGAAAGGAGAAAAAACGTCAAGATATATTTTGCAATTTTCAAAATGGAGCATTTCAGCTTCTTAGGATGAAAAGATGTTTTCTTCTATGAATCAATCTCAGTTAAGAAAAATGGTCATTTTAAATATCTAGAAAGCAAAGCAGAGCATTTAGTTTTCAGCTAAAGATTTTGGTTTAGAAAAATTTTTAAATTCTTATGTATCTGTATTTTTCCCTAGAAACCGAGTTAATAATTTCACTATGCCCACACCTCTACTATTCCAATGACATATTTACTCAAGGTGGAAGCCAATTTAGGACATCTATACAGACATTTTTAAGGAAATAAAGGACAACATGCATAAACAGGACAGGGCATAATGAAATTGTCACATATCCTAGCAAATTGCTCTCTTCAGGGAAAAACTTGCTAAAGTAAATGGAAAAGATGAAGTATTCATGTACATATTTTTAATTCCCTTGTGCCCCTCAGAATGTAGTGGTTAGCAGTAAGTTAGTGCCAGTGGCCACATTGCGTGGCTGACTACAGATGTAAAGTGTTTTAATTATCTGTTACAAGGTAAATAGTTTAGTTATGCATTTAACAATCTGTAGCTGGATTTGTATTTTACTACATGAGGCATGTGCAACTGAGATGAATACACTGCTTTTAAAGGAAAAATATGAACTGGGCTGTTTTAACTGAATTAATGAAGGTGAACTTGCAACTTCTGCAAAGAGCACACTGAACCTATGTGAAGGTAAAGGGAAGAAAATAACTTTTATTTAAATGAGGGTACATATTAATCATGTTGTCACATATGGATATATTAAATCCGTCTTCTAGCTCTGAAATAATGCATTTTTTCTATAAGAGATTCTACCAGTTAATGATTGTCTTTGTCATTTTAAAAGCTCTCATTGAAATTAGGTCTAAGCTGTAAAGTGCTGAGCAAAGTTGTCATCCACTGGGAATTGTTATAAGAGGGTCATATTTTTCTTTCCTGAGACACAGCGGCAAGCTGTATCCTGCACTGGGATAGGTGTTTGAAAGGGTCTTAAAGGAAAAGGCTTGTGAGTGGCTGCAGAGCTTGCATACCTTGTCTTAGTGCATGAGATTCTCATGTGCTGTGCTGTAAGACCATTGTCTGGCATGTTGGGCCCCTTCTACTAGAGAATATTATCATAGTAGTTATACTAAACTCTTCTACTAATAAACTAAACAGTGCCAAAGCATAAGCACTGGCACTGCAACCGGTCCAGGCTGATTAGCTGTTAGAAGGATCCCTGGCACTAGGGCAGGTTTGGCTTGCTCAGGTTTGGCCTGGATCAGTTAGCACTTACCCAGTTCTTGTGGTCCAGAATCAGCAAGAACCAGATATCATTCCCAATAGATAACGTGAGTGAAATTTGCCTGTTCTGAAGGACAATGGTTTAATAATATAAAGAAGATCTTTTGTGTATGTGGCCTCAATCTAGAGAACTCTTTCAAAAACATTTACTTTAATTACATGGCTGTAGCCAGACTGAAGAAGTCTTTTTCATCACTAATAAGAGACAAAAAAATTGAAGTGTTATAAGCAAAATATGTACAGTGGATCATATAAAGTTATCCCAAATAGTCTCCCAAGGAGATTATCTTCCACACTGAAGCAATATATATGGCTTTTCCAAAGCCCCTCATTTTTTAATATATTAATAGACTCCTTAATACTGTCATTCTGGTTAACTTTGTAATCCACATAACTGTCCACTTCTATTTTGACCTTACCAAGCTTTTTGCCTTGATGAACTCCCATGGCAATGAGTTCCAGGTTGATCATTAAGATGGTTGACAGGGCCAAAAAATTTAGGAGATATAGGAGGGAAAACAGAATCACAGAATCACA
>VZTV01104849.1:1046-18148 GCA_013400875.1 Anhinga rufa | reverse complement strand
TTTTTTGTTTGTTTTGGTGGGAGTGGAAAGATTGTTTTGGGGTTATTTATGAGCATCAAGTTGCTGACGGCATGCCCTGATGACATGCAGGCTACAGAAAACCATGCCTTCCCTCAGCCAGGTGGAAGGGGCTGTTGGAAAGAAGTCTCTGGCATGCTGCAGTTGTCGCTCTTCCAGTTCTGCTGCTTTCTGCAGCCGGTAGCCCTGCTTTTGTCAAGAGACTTGCTCGTTCTCAGCATTCTCCCCGGTTTTCCATTTCAGCCATCTTGCAGCCGTGGCACATAGAACTCTTCCTGTGAAAGGCAGCGCCCCTGAACTAGCCCAGGTATGGCACTGCCTTGTTACGTGGCTGGAGTCCCCACAGGGCATCCCAGCGGAACAATCCTTCCAGGCTTCACCAACCCAGCTGTGCAACTGCTTGGGCGAATACACGCCTGCAGGCCAAGGGGCCAATAGGCCAGCTGTCCCCTGGGCAGCGCAGTGTTGAGGGCAGGGGCTGCTGTTCACGGCTGTGCCTTCTGGAAGGGGCTGCCTTCCCAGAAGAGCATATTCCGTAAGGACAACTGCTCTGAACCCTGTTCCTGCTCATCACCTTTCCTTATGAACTTTTTAAATGTTTGAGCATTTAACTTGCTGGTTAATTTCTGATGGTTTCCTTTAGTGGTTATGTGGGAAGACAGAGAATTAGGAGATAACTGAATCTGTCTTCTCCTTCTTGCCACCTACATAGCCCACATTGTCTGTATTGCCTTTCTGGCTAAAGCATGGAGGCTGACAACTGTTAATGTGCAGTTCCAAATAGATGCAAATTATTTTCTACTGATCACCCAGGCAATGTTTACCCCTTAACTGCTCAGTAAATGATATACTAATTAGAGTGCCTTCCTTATTTTCTCTTTCATCTAATTACCTGCCTGATTTTGGGTAGGAAATCACACTCAAGTGTTAAGCTGTGGTGTGAGGGGGAAAAATTCAGTGGAATTGATGGAGCTGCACTCTATATTTGAGTTTAGATGCTGTACGTATTCCTGCCTTTGAAGATGGACTAAGGCAGCCCAAGCTACAAAGAAAATTTCAGTTCCTTATCCTGTAAAAATAAAAATTCTAAATATCTTAGAGTGTGGCAATTTTCAAGGACTATTTTTTTTTTTTTTTTGGAGCAAGGTTGACAGAGCCCTTCCTGAACAGCCAGCTGTGTAACAGCCAAGACATTGACAGGGAAGAGTGAAACTTTCAAAGCAGCCCAGAGTCGCTTGACAGCCTCTAACCCCAGGCACAGCGAGAGGTGGGATCCCAGCAGTATCCTCGGGCTGTAACAGCTTGTGGGGCATGAAAGACTTCCACTTTTTAGTTATTGCAAGCTTGTCTGCAGGCATCTCCTCTGGTTGCTCTGCCCTGAGGGTACTAGACTGGGCAGGACACCACTTTCCAGCTTCCCTTTGCTGACAAAAGTGTCCCTCTATTGACACCACAATGGGCTATTGACAGCTGCTGTGACAGCACTGCCATCTTACTCCAGGCACGCACATACTCTTGAGTACTAATCCTAGCGCCCTGCATGGGGTCAGAGGATGTGCACAGTGCTCTCACCTCTGACAGGCTGCTCCTAACTGGTGTCCTGAGAACTATGCCCTATTCTGTAGCAATACCATAAGCTAACGGCTATTCTTGTTTTCCAGGCAAGGCTCTGTCTCTTTCGAGCCGCACGCTCAGTTCTGGCCAACGGAATGAAACTTCTTGGCATTACACCTGTAACTCAAATGTAACGAGGCCTTATGCAACAGAGTCACATCTTTCAGTAAAAGGATTTTGTTTTTAATATACTGTCCTGTATGTCATTGCTAATGCAGCCTGGAAACCCTCTGTCTGCTCTCGGAGGTGTGTGTGCTCTATCAGAGT
Source organism: Anhinga rufa (assembly GCA_013400875.1). Taxonomy (NCBI): domain Eukaryota; kingdom Metazoa; phylum Chordata; class Aves; order Suliformes; family Anhingidae; genus Anhinga; species Anhinga rufa. The sequence goes on along the minus strand of VZTV01104849.1, from coordinate 16,249 downwards.
GACTGCAGAAGAGTGTGCATGGCGCAGCCATTTGGGGGAGGCCAAGCCTGTCACCATCACTCTCTCCCAGGCACGTGGTAGAGTAGCACACTTAAAAAACACTAGCCTACCTGGTATTTCCTGCAAGAGAGAACCACTCTGTATTTGCCATGTAAAATATAACATCCTTTTAGTAGAGGAAGCGTTAATTGTTCTGCCCCAAGTGATCAAGGTTCTCCCCTTCCAAGGTTAGCACAATAGCTACAGGTCCTCTGTGTACTGCAACAAACTGAGTTAGTCAGACCATGGCAGAGCATGTTTCCCCTGTGTGTTGTACTGCACCCCCTGCTTCGGTAACATTAGCCAAGCCCAGCTGCCAGCTCTGTCGCATCCTGTTCCTCACCCCTTCCTCTGTCCCACTGCCATGATGAGCAGGGAGAAGAGGGCTTGCTGCCCAGCCGGTGGAACAGAACAGCAGTGCTTCCTCAGCACCGCACAGGCAGGCACAGGACAGGTGCCGCTTGGCACCCCTCAGCTGTCACCCCACTGAAGGGAGGGGGCACCTTTGCATAAGGTAGCGCAGCTGGCTGTTCTGCTCCTGCTGGAACAGAATTTAAGCATGTTTGTGTTTAACATGCCCCACTTTCAAGTACAACCCAGCTGGTTAACTCATGTCTGAAGGATTCTAACCAGGATATAAACTTGGTCATGTTTTTTGACTCCACTTTGAATGTAAATGAGTTGCCCAAATTCACCCAAGTCAGTTTTCCCTCAGTGCAGAGCTGCAGTTTCTGGAAGGGTTGAACTGAGCGAGGCCTCAGAAAATGAGGGAGGAGGTAGAAATTTCACAGTTGGCACTCATAATTAAATATGCATTACAGGAACTCTTTTAAAGCATCACTCTATGCACAAAAAAGGGTTAGAGAGAAAACGTACAGATAAAAATCTTCTAGTCTGACACTTGGAGTTGACCCATTCATCCTTAAGCCAGAGATACGAGAACACGTACGAACCTTCTGCTGCACAAATGGGGTTTGACAAAACACATAGAAGATCCCTGTACCAGCTACAGCAGGTATAAAAAACATGAAAAGTGCAAGAAAATCTGCAACTTAAGAGAAACACCAGACTTTCATTCTGCCTTTTTAAACCAAACAGCAAGTGCTACTTCTCACCTCTTCTAGGTGAGCGATGCCTGAAGCATGGTTATTCCTGGTGGAGCTGTGTCATCCCAGAGGATGACACAGGATATCACCTAGAAGAGAAACTTTTCCTGTGCTTAATCAAACTGCAATTGCCAACTAGTTGAAGAAAAAATGCTGGCAGCAGTTGCTCTTTTTAACAGATTTTTTTATGAAGCTTTTGGGCATTTCTGCCCTCAAAGGGCAAGACAGTTTATCAAATACACAAAGAACTGATTTCCATCCATTATATACATTATATACAATTGAGTGTTCGGTTCCTTCATTCTGCCTTCCTTGTAAAGGGGACTCTCCAATGTTCGATGGGAATGAAGAATACCTTCAATAAAATACCCATCCAGCTCCTCGGCTGCAGTGTAGCCTCAGCATCAGCCACTGGAAACTTCACATATAAGACAGAACTAACTTCTGCTTTTAGGCTATCCCACTTAAACCGTTTCAAGACTAGCTTAAGGCTAATTTTTAAAAAATGCAGGTTTTTTTAAAGTCCATTTTTTCCTCTTGTCTGCCTGTCCATTTTTATGGACAACATCACACAGTAGCAAGTCTCTCTTTTGAGCTCTTCGTCTCTGATGGCTGGATTTTTGTGGTGTCTTGTCGAGGTAATCCATAGAGGTAAATAGAAACACACACCAGGAGAGCACCCAGGGAGAAGGTAACAGCTGAAAGGAGACAAAATAGTTTAAATAAACACTTCTGTATAAGAATAAACCTTCAGAAGAAGGCTAAGCTATATAAGTTATGATGATAACCAGATGAGAGTGTTAAAGTTAGTTAAAACTAAACAGAACAAGCAGCTGTTAATAATTCACAGACTCTAGATTAATCCTCTGTCACCGAGAGCTTTCGAGCATTTACAATCCCCACACCGCTTCAGTTAGTCTCAAATCAGCAAGAACGTGGCTATGGTAAGAAAAGAAAGTGTGAAATGTCTCCTGCAGTTCCAGGTGCCGTCCGACAGGCTTCTGTTACAACCACCTTAACGAGGAAGGCACAGCAGATGTGATAATACACTTTGCCTTTCCACATCTAGGCAGGGTTGAGAAACACTATGAACGAGGTTTTCACAGAAAGATCACCAGTCCGGGTTTGATTTCCGTCAACTGTCAAGAAAATGTTCTGCTAAAGTGAATTTTTAATCTAGTTGTGGTTTTCATCACTTGGTTTAAGGTGTTCTTTCTCAGCCAGACACTGATGGTTTTCTCCTTACGCAAGCTTTCCTTACATTTCATCTCACTAATGCCACATCAGAAAGCTAGTTTTTCCACCGTTACACCATACTATCTTTGGATTATGGTAGGAAAGCAAAAAATACCCAAAACTAAACAGTGAATGTCTGAGCAGGCGCTACTGGATACAGCATCAGACATGGACTTGATCAGGGAGAAAGTCCTTTGTCGTTGCAGGACAGCAGAAAGCAGTCTGCTGTTTCCTCTCAAAAACATTCACCGCATCAGTCACAACCCCAGCTGCTGTGTGACTCGCTCTCGTGGTGCAGCCACAGCAAACGGGGAAGGTTAAAGTTAACGCAGTCGCAGGCGTAACTTAACAGGGATGTGGCAAAGCCCTTATAGAAATAGCTGAGTAGTTAATTTGGCACTGCCTGTACTAAAACCACTAAGAGATGATAACTTTTCAACAGCGGTCTCAGGTAAACTGCTATATCACATGCTCAACTGCATCAGAAAGTGATACAATAAAGCTGTATAAACTCGTAAGCCGTTTAAATCAGAAAGAACCTTTCCATTTGAGGTTGTAGGATGCCCCTGAAAGAACAAGCCGTCGATGCCTCTGAAAGCACAGGATGATCAGGCACCTTAAGTGACACAACAGGGACAACATACTAGAGCACAGGAGTCCTGGAGAAGACTAAGTTACACCCAGAAAAATTCAAAGGAGGCACAGACAATTGCTTTGGAATGAACTGCGTACAGCCTGCGAGCAGCCTGCTAGCCAGGAAGGAAACATGCATTTACGGTCAAATCAAAGGCAAAAAGGCACATACTTATCTGGAGGCCAAAGAGGATGACTGATGCCACAGTAGAAAGAACAATGGCTGCCGCTGCAGAAAAGCCTTTCATAATGTTATCTGTGTACTTAACAACAACCGAAGTGTAGAGGCCGCCTACGCTGGCGAGAACTGAAAAGCAGGTAACATGTTTCTATTAGTAAGGGTGCAGCAGGATACTCTCGAAACGATGCATTTTACTCCACCGGTGTACTCCTTGCTTGGGCTACATCACCCTAATGGGTGATTTAATGCAACAGTTGGCAAAATGGGATGTCTACACGACATCTAGTAGATCAGACACAACTTATTTAAAGATGATCTACTCACTACTCAGTCATTTAGACTGCTGCTTCAGCACAATTTAAAATTGAACAAGTGAATAATTTCCAAGATAATGATACTTAAAAAAAAACCACACCCTCAAAACACAGTAAAGAACAGTGGGTCAGACTGAATTTGTAGTTTCATGCGGTCAGTTATATCAGTTAAAAAAGCAAAACAATGTAACAAGACCCTAAAACCACAGGATACTTACAGATGACAAACCAGACGTAGTATGTATAGCCATAGAAAAACCCTTTCTCAAGAACTTGGGCTCCGTCTGACATGTACACACCAAATAAAGTCACCACGATCCCAGATAAGTACATCTGAATATTCCTCACCCACAAGGAGGTATCTGAACTCTTTAAGACCTTCTCAAAATAAACTCCTAGGAAAAAAAAAGTTTCAGTGAGCTGAATGAAGTTTCATCCTTAGTGATTGATGGTTCATAGTGTTCTAAAGCCAGACAAGACTACTGGAATCATCTTCTCCTATCGACTGTTAGGTTTCACAGATGTTCCCAATGCAGAATGGCCCAAACCACATCCTGCTAATGTGCGTCGTCCACGACAGGATCATTTCAATGGGTATATAACATCAAAATAGATTCTATTTCTGTTTACAGTTGTTTTAACAGTGAACTTCATTGACGGTTCAAACTACTCCTCATTTCTGTTTGATTTGCCAGGCTTCCGATTCCAATAGTTTCTCCTGTATGATTCTACACCAGGAAAAAAGCATTTCACTTTGGCACCTAGTATTTTATCCCCAGGACAGTATTTATGTATTTCAGCATGACAGAGAACGATTTTTCCTCCATCAAGATATTTAGCCATACAAAAATAATAAAAAAGAAAATAATAATAAAAGGAATGAGGAATGAGGGGGACTATACTACCTCAGTACTGAGACTGAAAATTCCTCGGAAGCCTTGTGCTTGCAAAGCACTTGGCAGAGTGGCAACGCTCTGAAACCACAGCTTCAGGAGGTTACAAGACCAAATCGAAACCCATGCCTTCTGCTAATTGAAACTACAGATTGGTTTTGAGGAAATGGAATTCATTTTAATCTAAAGCTCTTGTTCACAGTGCCACGCTGATGAGCATTACTCTTATGCTCTGCATTACTGGAATTCCCCAAATAGTTTTTCATTATTCTACTTGGGAGGTGTATGTCAGACTAAAAGGCTGACATTTGACAAGGCCATCGCTAGCTGCCTTTTTAAACATTGCTCCCACACCAGGACTCCGCTAATCTCTGGAATTTCCTCTGCATTTCAAAACGTAGGCAGCAGTTTGCAGGACTCGGATCTTCTCAGCCGCTTCCATGACCTTCTGGTGTGAGTCCTACTGACTATAAGTTTATGGCTGATTAATGTCACCCAAGATCCTTCAAACGATATGAGAGAAGTATATGGAACTGACAAAGGCAGCACAGAGAATAGACCTTCAGGTTAGAAGCCTGAGGCACGCACTCCTCCTGACATCCCCGAGTTAGCTTCAAGGAAGGTCTTGCTACTCTTTTATTAATGAAAAATGCAATTCATAATTTAATACAGTATAGTGAATATTTATGGTGAATAAATTAGAGAACAGATTTCAGGGGTTCAAATAATAAAACCCCTGAGGAAATAATATATCATATTAATATATGTTTTTAAAGTCTAAACAGTATCAACGAAAAACCTAGTATTGTTAACAACTGCTGTGCTTCAAAGAACCCACAGTAACCTCCCTCGAGATTTCTGCCGCCTGAGAAGACCCGCAGAGCACAAGCAGAAGTAATCAATGTACCAGAAATTCGGCTGGAGTATGAATCATACTTGTCAATTTTATACACTAAGAAAAGAGAAAGCAAACCAATGAAATGATGCTTTCAGATTTCTGAAAATGCATAAAAATCACTTCACTTAGGCAAGATGAAGGAATGAATGGGTGCTGTTTAGGAGAAACCACTCTTCAGTACTGTTTCAAGTCACAAAGCATCTGCCATTATATATTTGTCCAATGCTTTTAAGCATTGCTGGGCCCCTGGATACCTGGAAATTATCACAGGATCAACAGTTTGAAGAAAACACTTCTTTTTCATCTCTGAGGGACAAAAACACAAGACTGTTTTGACTTTGCTGGAATAATATAAAACATTTAACATGGTCAGTCCAGAAACAAGGTTTAATGCCAAAATAACTTCTTCATGTGGGTGGGGGAAGAAAGAAGAGGAAAGGAGTTTGAATAGGATTTACGGTTTCAACATGTAAAGCCTCAAGGGCACAAGGAGCTCCACAGATTAAGTACTCTCTCCTCCCAGCTGCCTCAAAGCTACAGCTGTCACTGAGGAAACACCCAAGCTGCAATCCTTTCGAGGGAGAAGAAAGCCATATGTGTCTAAATCCTCCAGAGCTGCCTGCATCAGCCCTTTCAATGGCCTGAATTTGCAGAGCTTCAGAAGCACAGCTGTCTGCCCGCATTATCGGAGAAAGCTGGACAGCTTTAAGAGACTCCCAAGGCTTCACTGTGAATGCTGTACTTTGTCTCGTGGCTTGGGAGCACCTGCTGAAATGAGTAAATGCATAACCTTCCAGGAAAAGTTGATGGAGCTCTACACGGTCTTATTTAGTGTCTCTGCTTCAAAGTGCCCGTTTCACTGAAAAGACACCGACCAAGAATGACGCCCTCCTCCTTTCCTCCCCTGCTGGCCAGAACTTTTTCCACAAGTAACAAGTGTGTATACACAGCACCAGATTATTCTTGCAGGATTGTATGGTACTAGAGGTGGGTGAAAATACCTTGTTTTCTTACAGAGGGGGAGGGAAGAATCCAGTTTACAGCCAGGGAAGTATGCCCCTGTGAGCCAAATTTCAAATTAAGTAGTAATTTACATTTCCTTTTTTCTCAGCACCGGCTCACTTGTCCTCAAGCTCTGGTCTCCTTCAATAGAAGCCAGAGAAAAACTACTCTGAGAGGAAAACGCTGGTTGTAGAACAAAACCAAAGCAAACCAAAAATCCTTCATGCAGTTAAAATCTAGGCTTCCTGCTACTCATCTTCCTCTCTGCCTTACTCATGCTCCCTCTGCATCTCAGTTAGATTTACCAGCTACAAGACTAAAGCACTGAGCTAGCGGAAGAACTGAGTGAAGAGCTCAGTTCCCCTTATTAAAAAAAAAAGCAGCAAGTACTTCATGTGATCACCATAAGGGAGCTATTCACTGTAAAGCCAACTTTACAAAATTGATGTATATTAATTGTACTGAGTCATCAGGGATGTTCCCTAGAGTATTATTCTAAGCATTTGAAAGACGATTCCACTTGCAGACCAGCCTTCTAAGTTGCATCACGTAAAACCAATAGTATGTGCTCCCAGTCATTTGCTTGACAACTAGAGTAGTCATGTCATGAATCCATCATAATTACTGCAAGTAGAAGGTAATTATGGGCAGAGGGGATAAAGTCCTTTTTGATCTTCTAATCAAAGACAGTTAACTAACATAGAATGTTCTGTTTTAAACATCATGAGTTCTCCAGTCCTTTTGATATGACCTGCGTACGGAAATACTACGTACCTGCAAATCCTGAACACAATACAGCAACAGCAATCGCTTCAAACCCTAGCCACAGATTCTGCTCCACCTGCAACATCAACCGTTACTTTAAAAAGGATGCAACACTTCAGTAATTTACAATAATCAACTCCAGAGCTACTTCGTTAAGTACAGCAAAATTATTAGCATTTCATTGCAGTATAAAGTGTACTTGCTTAGCTAGAGCTGTCCTTCAGATTAGCTCGGTGTAGCTGCATGGTGTTTCACTTTCCATGTGTACTCTTACAAGCCCCTGCAGTGCTCAGAGGCACCACCTGCTTGGCTGTGGCCCGTCTTCCCAGCTGCATGACCTGCCCTTCCCACTACTGCCACTGACCAGCGGCTAAGACGGAAGAAACAGAAGATACTCGTTCCTTCCTAGAGCGGGATTAGGTCAGTGCCTCTGAAGGGTGTGTTTAAATGACATACCCACACCCAGAAGGCACTGGAGTCCACTCCTAATTCTGCCAAGTGCTTCCATTACAAGTTCTCTGCTCCAACAATTACGATACCAGGGCCAACTGCTGGAAACAATACATTATTCAGATGCACCATCATTAGTATGTATTAGACTGATTATGACAACTGTGTTAATTTATACTAATTGAAGCAATCGGTTGCCTTTCCAAGAAGTGAGACTGGAGCAACACTGCAAGCCTGCCTGAACTGGTATACAATAAATGTGAAAGTGAATGATCAAACTAGTGTTTATTTTGTAGATGAAGTGGCTGGAAATAGGAAACAGGTACTGCGGCGTGGAATGTGAGAGACCTTACCTTAATCCCAGCTGCTGTGAAGTGAAATACAAAGCATAAGGCAGTTTATTCTTCACTGTGAAGTGGCAAAATGTAAACCCTTACCTGTACTTTCGTAGCCTGAGCAGGCTTCCACTGAACGAGGGTAACACCACCACACAGCATGAAGACAGAAAACCACTGCAACTTACTAAGGGTACGGTTTAGCATTAGGACTGTACATAAAGCTGTACAAGGGATCTTCAGCTGGTACGTCACCTAAAGGTGGGAATATAGCATAGAGGATGTCATTTCATAAACTCCTCCAAAACAAGAAAATAAAACAAGAGAATTCAACTACAGAATGACAAATAAAATTTTATATTCATCAACTCCCTACAGATCCTTGGGTTTTTGTTCCATTGCCAATTACAGCAAAGTGAATTTGAAGTGGCTCTAGCAGTGAGTGGGTTAGCTCAGAAAACCGGAGCACTGCAACAGCGTGTATACTCTGAATATAACAAAGCACCATTTGGCTTTTAACACTGAGGCTAAAGAGGGTCCTGTGTGCCAGGCAGACAGCTACCTAGCATGCGTGCCTCGTGAAACAGCAAAGGGAAGTCTATTTACAGATCAGTTACCAACAAAAACGTGTATTACCTGGTAGACTGCCGCATCCAAGTTGCTAAGAGCCACAAACGCCATGTTGTTTTGGAGAGCATACACCAAAGATGGAACACTTAATTTTAGCAATTCTGTAGGACTTCCAAATACATTTTCTTTTAAAGATGTTATTAACCTTGCCAGACTTCCAGTTTCTCTGCAAAAAAAAATACTAATATAACTGAGGGGTCTCTTAAACTGATATTTGAAAACAGAAATCAAATCAATGAAGCCTTTGGGAAGGCTGAAAATTTGTTCTCAACAGTCAGTTGTACCTTCTGCTCATTAAAGAAAAATTAACTGGGAAAAAACAGTGAGGTTATCAGTAAGTAGAAACCCCTGAAGGTGAAGATGACATTCGGGAATCAGGAGGTTAGTTGCATTAATGTGTAATAAAGTAAACAACTGCGAACACTGTAAACAGTGGAATAAGTCACTAAATATACAGGCAGTGGGACAGAAGTCTGTTGTTCCCCGCCCCTCCTTTTTTTTGGGTATTAATATTTGTGTGTGATGTCAAATGCTTGTGATTTTCCAGATCCCCTTTAAACTAGGCCTCAGAGTACAGCCAAAAAAGATTGTACCCTTGCACACTCCTGAGCTGGAAACACCTTACTCCTCAGCCAGCCCTGGGTTCCTCTTCTCGCCTGTGCTGCAGGAGACGCTGGGCTGGCACCAGAACACACGTGAAGAGGTCTGGTGGGCCGTGTGGCGGCTCCCTGTTGCCTTGCATCTTCACACGTCTCCTTCATGTAATTAGAGCGTGCGAAAGAGCAGGCAATGGGGAAGAACCTGTTGCTTCTCGCTGCCATCCCCTTTTGCGGCTTATTCCTCAGCTTGTTCAAGCTGACCTCTGCATTGCTAGCTCTCCCTTATCATTTCTGCATCAATCTGCCATTTCTTGCTTACTCGCTGCTGCTGCTACTCAAGCCCTCCAGTTCCCATCCCAGCTCTCCCCAGGTGCCACGTTTCCCCTTTCCATGAAGGGTCTGGAGAACAAGTCCTCTGAGGAGCAGCTGAGGGGACTGAGGTGGTTTAGCCTGGAGGAAAGGAGGCTGAGGGGAGACCTTATTGCTCTCTACAACTACCTGAAAGGAGGTTGTAGCGAGGTGAGTGTTGGTCTCTTCTCCCAAGGAACAAGCGATAGGATGAGAGGAAACGACCTCAAGCTGTGCCAGGGGAGGTTTAGGTTGGATATTAGGGAAAATTTCTTCACTGAAAGAGCTGTCAGGCACTGGAACAGGCTGCCCAGAGAGGTGGTGGAGTCACCATCCCTGGAGGTGTTCAAAAAACATGCAGATGTGGCACTTCAGGGCATGGTTTAGGAGGCATGGGGGTGTTGGGTTGATGGTTGGACTTGATGATCCTAGACGTCTTTTCCAACCATAACTATTCTATGATTTGTTTAGAAAAGCTGAAGTTAAAACTGGAGTTTGCAAATCAGCTCTACTTTTCTTCATCCATTGCTAAGTAATCACGTACCATCTAAGAATACAGTCAATGTAATTACCAGATGATGAACAGGACTTTAAATAAATACGAGAAGTTGAGAGTACAGTTGAGTAAATAATTAACAAAGCTTAAACTATCATATGCTTCTGTTTTCTCTTTTGGTATTCATCCATTCAGTGTGCCTTCCAGGAGAAATTTTAAAAGCAAACACAGCAAAGGCATAGCGTAAGAATGTGTAAGAAAACAAATTCTGCGGCTGGAACAATGTGAGAGTCATACTCCAGTATCCTGTATATTGCAGCAATCTATGCCAGCTGTTTCAAAAAGAAAAAAGGTACCCACCCAAATGCAAATGTACAGAAAAAACGGATTATATTCTATCTTCTAACTGGGTATTAAAATACAAAGGCACCTTGCCTTGGGTGAGACAGATTGGTTAGGACTTCAAAACTGGAGGAAGCTGTAAAGGAGACACTGAAGGAAACCATGCTGGGATTTATGCTATTCAGCAGATTTGTAAGTGATCTAAAATAGGACATTACTAGGAAATTGGCAAATTTTGCTGATTATACTTTATTATATGCGATATCCAAAAGGAAACTTTCAACTGTTGCGGAAGGGTGTCTCGCCACACCGAGCAGGATTCACCAGACCTTTTGCCACCTGAGAAACAGCTCAGTTACCTGGACAGCAAAGGAAGGCGTCCGGACCCACCAGCAGGCGAGACATCCTAGCAAGGAGAGGTGACCATGGTCTGATGAACAGTGTCTGCTGCAACAGTGTCTGCTGCTGCCCACCTCCCTCTCAACTATGGAGAAAAAATACCCACTAGCTGACCAGCTCAGAATAGGTGTTATAACCTTCAAACAGCTCAGCGAATCAGATTGATCCCGTTTTAATTGGCAAATACAGCTCCGTTGTCAAGAAGTGAGAATCATAGGAAAGGACAACCCCAAAATACAGCAACGGGCATTTGGGAACAAGGGGCGAGTAACTCTCTGACAGCACCAGCTCAAGGCTCAGCTGTGTGCAGAGAAACTCGTGGAACGTTACAAATCCTTAGGAGAGGAACCGAGACCAAGAGAGAAAGCAGCTCTGGATCCTGCTTCAAAAGGGATGTAACAATACAGGAAATGCTGTGGAGATGGGTACTAGGATGATCACAGAAAAACTAGGCTAGGACTCCCAGCTTGGAAAATAAGTAAGTGAAGAAAACACAATACAGATCCATAGAGATACAAAAATAAAAATGAAGGGGGAAAGATTTTTCGTGATGTCTGTCAACACAAGAAGACAGAATCCAGTGAAACTGCTGGATAAAGTGTTTATTAAAAGGTACTGCTTCATATACCATGTAATTATATTGCAGAAGTCATTTCACAGATACAGAAGGGACTAACAGTTCAAAAAGAAACTGGCCCGTCTCGCAGAGGACAGGTGCTACAGCCGCAGCGTGCACACAGCGTCCACGCTTGGAAATCCATAAGCTTCTGCCAGCAGCTAAGGGAAGCTCAGCCCGTGCTTGCCCTACTGCCTCTACTTCTGTTCTAAGCATCCTCAGCTGACTACTGTCAAAGGCGGGGACGATGGGCTACGTGGATTTTGGGCTGTGCAGGGCTATTCTAAAAACCTAACAGACTTCTGAGTTGAAAGTAATTGCCTTTTTAATTATTTTGAGCAAAGAGACTATTTATACATTTAACGAACACAGTATTATTGACCCTTCAGAAAAGGCAGATTGCTTACCCTGCTGAAGTAGGCCTCTCTGGTATACTACAAACAGCCTGGGTCCCAGGTGCACGACACACGACACCAGATTTGAGAACCTATACACACGGGTGAGGCTACCAAATGCCACCCACGGGTCCCTCCCTATAGAGGCACGTGGGCTGCTGCAGTCTCCAGAAAGCAGGCTGGATCAGGATCCACACTGGCCGCAACGCTGCAAGAACCGCAGCGCAACCGCTCGTCAGCAGAGATGTTTCTGCCACCATTTTGTGCTGGCAGAGTGAGAAGCCCAGTGTGCATGAAAAGAAAAATAGAAATTCGCCACTGGTCACACTCACCTTTTCCAATGCATTACATTTAATGAAAGGTTAAACAAAAGGCAGTTTGCCACAGCTGCCTTACCAAATTCAAATACAGTCTCATTTCTAAAGCAAGTAAAATGCCATTTTGATGTTAAGTAGAAAAGATCTGATAAAACTCTGAAGTACACCGTGTGACTTCATGATCCTCTAGCACAAAACTGCCAGCCTTCTGATGTACCAAAAGCCGCAAAGAGATAGGCAAGGACCCTAAAAGGACAAATTCTACCACACCAGCAAGAACTGGGCTTTGGAAAAGTCCAGAATATAACGATCCTCCCAAGGAAGGATGCAGCACAGGGAAGCCGAGAGGAGAGACAGCAGACTGATGGCCTCCCTACTTCAGATGCTCATGTGTGGACTAAAATTCTAGTTCTTAGTGGCTATCTGGGATTACAGAAACTAATATTTTCTGACCACAGGCTTTCAGCATTGATTCCCCAGGTTAAGAGAGACAGCAAAACGTCTGTCTGTAACATTCTGTGGGAAAATTTACGAGTAGGAACATCACAGTTTTATGTAGCTCAGCAGACAATGGCTCACAGCACCAGCTTTCATCTACATAAACATTTTAAAGACCCAAAACATAGCAGATAATCCATTCTGACATTTGGAACCTATTCCAAAGCATACAAAAATAGAAAATATGCAGAAAGGACACACCTGAATATCGTGCTGTTTACAAAGCAGTTTCAGCTGAGGAGGACTCACAAGCTCTAACCCGCTCTAAAATGACTCTTCCACAGCACGTTCTCAAATGTATCTGTACTTCGGTATCAGAGAATCTGAGGTTAGAAGCAAGGATTTGTTTTCAAAATACTGATGAGCATTCTCATACTTACTTAGCCAAGATGCCCACACTGAAGAACAACTTGATAACTTCAGTGATGCACACGGCCGTTGTTGAAAAGTAGAGTTTTGTCTCCATCGTCCTTGTGTACCGCAACGCGACCGTGTATGTCGCAGCAACCAGGGTCATCACCGTGAGGCAGTACAACTTGAACAACAAGCTGACATTTTCTGAAAGAAAACCAAGACGATGATTCAGCACATCCTTCATTTTAACTTAAGAACTGGAAGAGGGTGTTCTGCAGCTGGAGGACTGTATCAAATACTTCTGTGGCAGCATACAACAATTACAGTGTCGTGAAACACTTCCTATGGAGAAGTTTAAGTTAAATTTTAAAGTCTCTTCTCAAAGAAGCTTGCATATGAACTCCAGGTGTTTGAAAATAAGATGTCCTCTTGCCCTCATAATCATCCTTCATTCTAGAAGGACTAATCATAGACTAATATTTATCTAACAGCAATCAAAAGTCTTTCTGTGCTTTCCTGCTCTTTAGCTGACAGCAAGAGCTCACTCTGAAATGGCAGCTGATCCCCTCCATGTAGCGTACTGAAGCCTGACGCAAAGTGCGTTGGCAGACTAGTAAAAGCAAAGAGAGAGGAAAACTTTGGTATCAGCAAAGAAGGGAATCAATCTAGCAAACCTTAATAAATAAAGCAGCATTGCCTTCAGCCTTATTTTCCACCTAAGTTAGTAAAAGAAGAGAGTTTTGCTCAGAATGGTGATGGGACTTCACACAAAGGGCCTTCTTGAAAAGTTATTCACTGCAGAAAACACTACGGTTACAGCTAATCAAGTAATTTAAACCATACAAGGACTGTGTATCACCTGGGTCATCCCCTCTGCCTTCCCCGGTGCTATACTCCTACAGCAGTAAGAGTTTTGCCCTGGACCAACTACTATCCTGCATAATTTGGGAGTTAGCCAGATCCGCAGGAGAAAGGCAATTTTTCCATACAGCTGCCCTCCTCTGAGGCCTCAGAGTTTCCTCGGGTGGACGTGGCCAGGCCACGCCAGTTCATCCCCACGTCAGAGAATGGCTCAGGCTGTATCCGTACCAGTAAAGAGAACAGCGCGTGACTCTAGACAGGACTTCTCTGCGCGAGGGCATGACCTACAACATGAGACACCGGCAAAGGCGTGGTGTCTGCAACATCACTTTTCAATCTTGTAAACTATTCCTTGTTACGTATGGCATCTGACAGGTGGGTGCTGGTCATCCAGCAGCATCTTTCAGGCCATTATCTGTTGTGTTCTGAATATCCTGAAGAAACGTACTTTAATTGGTGTAAGTTTATGTTCCACTGCTGATTAGGGAATGAGCTAACAGAAAAGCTCTGGGAACATTTGTCATAACTTTGCTCATTTACTGTGGGGATGAATTGCTGAATCCAGTGCAACTGATGTTTTGGTTCATTTTTCTTTCAAGCCAGTGGCGTCCTCTATTGCGTAACGTTTCTGCCAGGTACAGTTAATACCTCCTGCCGCTGCAGACATTTAAATTAGCTACTTCCTTACAGATAAAAATCTTACCCACGTCAGTAACCGCTTTTAAAAGGTAGAGCCAATTAGGTTTTGGAGTAGCAACACTTAAAACAGACTCACAAACTGTAATCCATTTTTAAATTTAAGTTTGGATCGCGGGAAGGGGCGGTGGGAAACCAAGGGCATAACAAGCAGGAAATAAAATGAACCCAGTCCAGTTTTACAAAAATGTATTATCTAATGATGTTTTAGTGCTGACAGAAGTGATACTAACAACGTGTTCTTAAGATATTAAGTCTATGCACTACCGTAAATCCTTGCCTATACTAACTACTCTTTCAAAAATAAATAAATGCCCCAATTTGGCAACGGCTTGCAAATTTGGGTAAACCAAATGCAGCAGGACATAATGAACCTTGCTAGAACTACCTACTAGAGTTATGTTACGTAAAAAGCTATTTGTAGCCAGTTATCAGCCTGACCATTTCTCCAGCGTGGCTCACGCGTCTGCATCCGCGCCAGTGCAGCGGGCAGGACGGCATAACTGGGCTGCCCGCACCTTCTGCTGGGAAGCCTGAACTCACACCAGATTAAAAAAATAATAATTAAAAACAAAAGCTGAAAGGTGAAAGAAGCTGTTGTTTCTCTCCCGGTTTCTCTCAGGGGCTTCAGTAAATCCCACTCGAAGGAAAGGGTTTCCAGCCGGAGGGAGCAGGCAGGCCCCCAGCCCGCGGATCCCGCGGCGGCCTCCCTCCCGCACAGCCCCACAGCGCGTCCGGCCCCCCGCCGGGCCTCCTCCCGCCGGCGGGCCGGGGCCGGGGCCGGGGCCGGGGCCGGGCCG
>VZTV01104846.1:0-14729 GCA_013400875.1 Anhinga rufa | reverse complement strand
CTTGTGTGCACGACTTTTGCTTTTTCTTTAATTATATTATCATTGTTACTATTACTATTACCATTACCATTACTATTACTGTTTTGCTTTACCTATTAAAATGTCTTTACCTCAACCCATGAGTTTTCTCACTTTTACCCTTCTGATCGTCTCCTCCATCCTGCCGGGGCCGGGAGTGAGCGAGCGGCTGTGTGGTGCTTGGTTGCCTGCTGGGGCTAAACCACAACACCAACCTGATGTCGTCTACAAACTTGCTGATGGTGCACTTGATCCCCTCATCCAGATCATTGATAAAGATATTAAACAGAACTGGCCCCAACACTGAGCCCTGGGGAACACCACTTGTGACTGGCCGCCAACTGGATTTAACTCCATTCACCACAAGTCTTTGGGGCTGGCCATCCAGCCAGTTTTTCACCCAATGAAGAGTATTGTATTACTACCCTCATATGTTGTCTACAGCTGTACAGCTCTAAAATGTGGGATAGCTCCTGGAAAAGAATAAGATGTTTGTACATATTTATTTTTGGGGACAATTGCCTTGGTACCTCTGGTATCCAAGTATATGGCATGTTGTATAAGAGCCTGCAGTTATCTCAATCTCATATGAAGCAGTATTAACCTTCCATGAAGCTATCAGTTGTACAATTCATTCCAGGGCAATGGCTCTTCTTCCAAGAAAGAGATATCAACCAGGAGGAGGAGGAGACTAAACTAGAAGGACTCAGTGGAGCTTCTTGAGCTCACACCAGGAAAGAGTGTGGAGAACTTTAGCGCTGCTCTAGGTGATGCCACTGGGACTCGCAACAACCACCACTCTGGGCAAGTACCCATACCTGCATGCATAATCAGCATCCCATTTGGACAGGAGGTGTAGATCAACATGTGCCAGACCTAATGCATAGAAACTCTTGTTTCCAGACCTAAAACATGGAAATTCTTGTCTCCTACCTGCACATGCAATGTTTAACGCTGTAACTTAGCTACATTTTTCCCAAATTCCCCTTTCATGTCCTTTAAACTTGTGGCAATAGCCCTGTGGATCCCTTTGAAGCAAATTTTGTATACGTAGACCTGCACATTCTTGAAAATACTACCTGAGTCTATCTACAGTGTATGAATATGTCCACATCACGTATGAACCATTTGGGAAACACAGGAGAAAGAAATGCGAACTGAAGGGAGGAAAGCAGTATGTTTCCAAATAGACATTTCCAGTTTCTTACTTTGTTTGCCATGAGAATAGGAGATGCAGTTTTAGGGTTGTTGACATCTTTTCTTCACTGTGTCTCTTCATTTAATGAACCCCAAACATGTCAGTTGGAAAGACTGACATATGAGAACTTTTAAAATGAGAACTGAGTCAGGCCAATCAGGAAATGGTGTCATCAGTCAAGGAAACCGATTATTTTAACATCTTTCTCAGGGAGTCTTTTTTTCTTTTTGTTTATTTGTTTTAAACACATACCACATTACCAAATCCCAAACTGAGCCCCAGGAAAAATAAATTTATAAATAAAAAGAATAAACAAAAATATAAATAAATAAAAGGAATATAATTCCCTAAGAGAAAGAATCAACAAAACTTCTGTTCTGCCAATCCTTAGATGAAATAGTCTAATCTATAATGAAAAAAAATAAAGAGAAAAAGGTAGGTTTGACACAAATAATAGGCTGGAAAGATAGGGAGACAAGATCAGGTGTGCTGGTCTGGGTAATACTAATACTGCAGGAAGCTCTGTGGGTTTATTAGAGTGCTAAGGGATGTCAGTAGTCTGTCAATGTGGAGAACATCTGTACTTCAACATATGGCATCCCTCAGAAGGAAATAACTTGTGACCAGTTGTGTCCACAACAAAAATAAGAGTAGGTAAGAACTAAGTTCTGTCCGAAAAGAACAGGGACATAACACCTGCCAGTTTCCCTGTACTGGTTTAATAATGAGCTTTTCACTGCTCATATATATAAAATAACTTCTAGAGGAATATTAAAACTGCCTAAGCAAGATGCCAGAGTAAACTGAAAACTATATAAAATAAGCGGAGTCTTTCAAAAGGGTACCCTTAGTGCTTCTCTTTGCCAGGAAGACCCATGAAAAAGAGAGGGAGAAAGGAACAAACAGAGACTGGAGATCTTTGAAGATATGTTATTTTGAATCCTCTTTTTTGGAACACATGGTAAAATCTGCTGCTTTGGGGTTGCTTATTCCACTTTTATTATTATCTATTTATTATCCTTTTAGCAGCCTGATATATATTGCCCACGAATCTTCATAGAGGTTCACCTTTCTGTGTTATTTGTGTTTCATTTGTAGTTGCACACTTCAGGAGGTGGCTGTGCTTACACTCAGGCTCTTCCCCACAGGCAAGGGACATATGTGAATCCAGTGGATTGCTCCCACATCGGAGGAGGTCTGTGTCCCAACCTACCTGTTCTCTGCACCCTGCTTTCCCCAAGCTTCAATTAAGCACAGGGGAGGCCACTTCAGGTCTTGCTACACTCTTGCCCAAAGGGTGAGATTTGTCTCAGATAACCCTGGCCACCAGATAATTGGTAAGCAGTCGGAGATACTCCTCTAGTCAGAGGGAAGGACATGAGTCATCTCCATCACAGGAGATGATTCAGGCTGCTATACTTTTCACCTGGAGGGAGATCTCGCATAGCAACTTTTGGATAGTTAGAGTTAAGTGGCATGAAGCACAGATTCAGTTACTTGTCCAAAATCCAAAGAGGGCTGATACCAGTGTGGTACCTTAAATACAGTCTCTTAATAAATGATATTGTTGTATGGCCTTCACCTCCACATCAGTACCCTAGCTCAAACGCAATGCACTGTGGTCTCAGGCACTTATAGATCTCTAAGTCCAGAAGATCCATTATATTTGAAGAAGTGAATGAAGGAAAAGGTGTTCTGATTTTGTTGTGTTTTGTTTTGTTTTTTTTTTTAATATGAGAAGGGCAAACTTGTATTTGTTTGTCACCTATCCTCAGCCTCAGAGGATTTGAAGGGATTTTGCTCTAGATAAAAAGAGAAAGTTGACTCTCTTTCAGATACCATGTGGAAGTAATTTCAGTTCCAAAAATAACTGTTTTGGAAACCTCTGAGATTAATAAAAATACAAATAAGCTGCTTTGAAACCTTGACTGTAGCATCATGTGCTAACACTTTTTTCTGTGGAAAACACTGATTTTAACTGGCTTATCTGATCTGTGGGCACTGGCTCTAGGCATTTCCTGTCATCTAACATTAAACCTTTAACAGTTATCTCTCTAATCAGAGGAAAGTGATTCATCCTGCTGCAAGAGAGATGTCCAGGAGGAGTCAATGCCTGGAGTTGCCTGTCTTTGCCATTTTGAATGAGGGTAGAAGTGTGCTGATGATTACTAGTGGGATCTTATGAAATTTTTTTTTTAAAAATACACTAATAATGCTTGCTTAAAGACAAAGAGTGAAAAAAAATTCTTTTTAGTCAATGCGGATTAATAATGATAAGCATTTTCTTTTAGGAAAATATCCATTTTAGAAAAATCAATAATAATTAAAAAACTAATTAGCAGATAAAGAAATGTAGTATAGTCAGCATTTGTCTTGGGAGAGAAATTTCATTTTCCATGTCTTCCTGTCATAAGATTTACAGAATGTCATGTCCAGAAGAATTGAACTCGACTGATTTCACACCCAAGACAGGACAAAACTGTTTTACCACTGCCTTTTCCTACGTTGAATTGAGTGACCAAAACTAAAAGTTTTCCCATTGGAATACTGACTGCCAAATTAAAATGAAATAAAGCAATCCACTATTTGTCTATTTTACAGAGGTACTAAAAAATAATCCATAAAACCACCCAATTATCTGCAGGACACTTCTTGCTGATTAGGCTTTATCAATTTTCCTGGACATACTAACTGTCCACAGAGACTCTTCAAGATTAAATTGTCTTTTTCTTTGGGGATTCAGAGTAAATAATTAAAGCCTTTAAGTATGTTTTCAATTAAAATGATTAGCATCCAGCCAAAATTCAGAGAAGGCAGATGGAATATTCGGACTAGAGTAAACATTTGGTGGATGAGAGTTACAGCCTATTATTTAAGTTGCTCATTCAAAGCCCAGTGAAGGTACTAAAATCTCCTTAATTGTCTCAGTACCCTATGTACAGGTTATAAAGTGTTTGCTAGCAGGTTGTTGGGATTGCAGACTAAGGTGAATCAACTCATTGAGCTAAAGTGTTCTCTGGATTAGTTTTGACTTTCTCAAATGTCAGTAAGCATGAGAATTTCACGCATTTTAACTGACAGTGTTTTAATTTAAGATATAGATGTCTTAATATATCCTGGCCAATTGCCAGTTTCCAAGAAGCACAGTGCAGCATGAACAGCTTTAATTTAGTCACCAGGGATATTTGTAGGGTGAAGTCCATCAAAGTAAGTGACGTTTACCTAAAGTGACTGTAGACAGCAATTGTCTGCAATGGGACGATTGTCCTACTTTCCCAGTATACTGATGGAAAGGAAAGGGTTAATTCTGGACCATGCTTCACTTAATCTACTTTAGACATTTGCTTCAGGGTAAGGGTAATCATACTCCGAAACTCAGTGACTGGCTCTAATAGAGTACCCAGAGAGGCTAAGACCAGCTCAAAAGGGGAAAACTACATTGCAGATGTCAGCCTTGCATGTGTCCATACTGGTCTGACAGCATTTGGATTCTGCAGGCACTGGAAGGTTTTCCATGTCTAGCCTGGTGCAGCTGACTTGCCAGCATGTGCAGCACATAAATACGGACTTGAGTGCAACATTTAAGGTCACCCTCAACACCCAGAAAGGAAGCAAAAAGTAAATAAATCTGGAGCTAATTTCAGAGTGCAGTGATCCAGGGGAAGACATCACAAAAAAAGGTCAATGAAAACTTCCACATTTACAAGACAGTCTTGAGGGTGGACCTAACCTAATCTACCATTTTTTTGCTGAGGTAGTTTGCTACCATCACTGTGAAGAAGAAAGGGGAACTGTTGGCTTAGACCCAAGGTGAAATTCATCTGTGTCGTCATTAGAGGCCTAAATATTACATGTCTAAAATGGAGTTTGTCACCCTAGGGCCGGCCCTTAGTCAATCCAAAGAAACAGGAACTAGGAATAGGCAATTGCCTGCCACAGGCAATGTATCTCTTGCCAGGATATCAGATTATGTGGATCATGCTCTGGAGGGACCTAATATTCACCTCTGATAACAAAGGGATCCTAGGGAGACAACAAAGTGTGGACAGATGACTCCTTCCCTGAATTGACATTTCCCACCAGTACAGAAAGGACATTAGTTTCACGAAGGCTCCCTCCTTTCCTCCCCGGCCCTCTCACTCACTAGCAAACCCCTGTGTACACCAGCAGAGCTTGTTTTACCCAGGGTGCAGTGGAAAGTGTGACTTTTTGATGATATATATCAAAACATAGACAAGGCCAGTATCAGCCCTAGATAACAATTAAAATACGGCAGTTCCTTTAAACAGAAACACTCAAGGAAATTACATGGGCTGCACAAGAATCATTGACCTTTTACTTGCCCAGCAAATACTCATCCACCCACGAGTCAACCAGCTTCACCCCAGAGAGTCCTCATCCCCTGGCTTTGTAGCCAGAGGAAGGTACTTCAGCCATATTAATTGAAGTGGCACCTTCCTGAGGACTATGTAGTGGCCTTCAGATACCTGCAAAGGGAGTCTGTTCAAAATGCAAACACCTTCCATGGCCCAACAGAGCTGTGTGCTGAAAATAAGCATTTGACAACATTTCTGTACTCCCTTCTTGGCACAAAGAGGAGACAAGAATCATGCTGGGTTTGGGGGTATGATTTTATAATAAACAGCAGTTGATGAGTCAGATATAGTGACTATAAATGCAGCAGTGAGCGAATTAAGGAATCCTAATTTCTCTTAATAACCTTGTGTGAGAGCCTGGCATTCATTTCTGGCTGCATGTCAGCACTTCAGATGGTTTTAAAACAATGGAGATTAACAAATGTTTTAAGCAAGTTCACAGGTACAATTCTGCAGGCCAGGATCTGAGGCCAGTGATGCTTTCTTCTTCCTAATTTCATAAAACTGCAGCTGAGCTTTTCTGAGCTGAAACATGGACATTTGGGATGGATTTCATCTATTTAAGTGCACTGTCTGCTCTCCAGTCACGATTCAAGATGCATGGGTGACTAGGTCAGACTCAGACATCAAATTTTTAAGTCTTTGAAGGTAAAACTGCTGAATGTTATCTTAAATATCTGAGTAGTTAGAAAGATTTCCTAAAATATTCTTACTTCATATTTTGATATTTTCTTCTTTTTCTGTCTACTGTTCTGTATAACAGAGTTCTCTTTCTAAATATGCATGGTTGTCCTGTATTATATTCTATTTATATTTAAATTCTATATTTTAGCTATGTCCTATAACCACATTTATATTTCTTCTTTTGTATTTAATATTTTTTTTATTACTATATTACTGGACATGAGAAAAACTTTAACCTTATATGAAATATTTAGTCAGTTTCCAGAATAAACCTCACTTTTCCAGCTAAAGTACCTTTAAAAAAATGAAGAAGAAGAAAAAAAATTTAAAAAGCCATATCGTCCTTAACCAGCCTTATGCAGTTCTTTAGAGGACATACTAAGAAAAAAAAAAAAAAAAGATTAGATTATCACATAGCATTAGTTCTGTTCAATTCAGCCTGCTGAAAAATGCATGGTGTCTCAGTGACTAATTTTATATCCAACCTCCTCTGACTAACATGGTCTTGGTCGCCTAATGCGATGACACAAAGTTTTTTTCCCTAAATATTGATCTGACATGAATAGCACGTGTAATGTGGACCCCATTCATCTATGCAGACACAATGCTGTATAAAGCTTTCCTGTGCCACATGTGTAACATTTTTGCTGTTCCTTTCTTCAGAAATACAAGGATAGCTGCAAAGGAACAAGGCCAGTGTGCTCTTGGCTTGCCTGCCTGATTAGGTTTCTGTTTTCATTTTTGTTTTATTCCACAATAAAGTCAGTCTTTCTGATTTACTATCTCTACTGGAAAAGGCAAATATAATGTACACTAATTTTTTATAGTTTAAAAATTGTTGTCATTACACTATGAAACTTTTGGGGCTGCATTAGTTAACCTTATTAATCATAATATCTTTAAATTGCTTTCTTTCCAACTAGGAAGACAACACTTAAGAGTCAATATTTTCTTACTCTGATGATCATATTTCTTCTAACTTTATTATATCATTGTTATCCCATTTTTAATGGACTGGATATAATAAGAGTAAGTTTAGCCAGAGGTTGGCTCTTTATTCTGCTTGATTGATTTTATGTATCTGGTTATATTTTGCTTCAAATCAGTTCAACGCTATTGTAACTCGCCAACCCACTGAAGTAAGTCTTGATTTTTCCCTTTCACCAATAAAAAGAAAATTAGTTTAAAGGTTTCTGGGACATAACTCAAAACCCTGAGTTTTTATGTCCTGACATCTGTGCTGTTCTAGTGATTGACTATCATAGCCTAATTACAAATTTGTATACAGCATTGAAAATACAGGGGCAAATTCAGATCATTTTAAACAAGACTCAGAGAGGATGACAACTATAATTTTTATTTCCTCTTGTAAAATGTTTTATGAATGTTTGGCTTTTGTAGCATTGTTTACATTTGAGAATTGCCTGGACTTCATAGTAAAATAGTGAAACTGGAAAACAAGAGTGCTGATGCTATTTTTAAATCCCCAAAGGCCATTTCATGCCTCTTTGAATCTTTGTTATTATAGCAATGACATTATCTGATTGAAAACATTCATCGAGCTTATGAAAAGTGCCACCAGCCAAACCCAAATAAATCCTGTTGCTACACATTTCAGGTTAAAATTACAACCATAAATCCATGATTGAGAAGATTCCTCTTTCCTCTTGTTTGCAGAAAAAGCTGGGGAAAAAAGTTAAATGGAATTAACTGTGTCCAGTGCTGGGCCCCCAGTTCCAGAAGGACAGGGAGCTGCTGGAGCAAGGCCAGCGCAGAGCCACAAGGATGCTCAGGGGATGGAGCATCTCCCTGGTGAGGAAACGCTGAGAGACCTGGGCTTGTTCAGCCTGGAGAAGAGAAGGCTGAGGGGGATCTCCTCAGTGCTTATCAGTATCTGAAGGGCAGGTGTCAGGAGGGTGGGACTGGGCTCTTCTCAGCAGTGCCCGACGACAGGACAAGGGGCAATGGGCACAAGCTGGAACACGGGAAGTTCCCCTGAAATCTGAGGACAAACCCCTTTGCTGTGCGGGTGCCAGAGCAGCGGCCCAGGCTGCCCAGAGAGGCTGTGGAGTCTCCTTCCCTGGAGCCATTCACACCCCGCCTGGACGCGGTCCTGTGCCCCCTGCTCTGGGGGTGCTGCTCACGCAGGGGGGTCGGACAAGATGATCTCTCGAGATCACTTCCAACCCCTAACATTCTGTGATTCTGTGATTCTGTGAATTTAAAAAAAAGTTTTGACATATTGTTCTAAAGTAAAAACTATAAAAAAACCTGACCTTTGCAAGAAAAGAAGAGAAAACCTTAAGTTTGAGGTTTATTTTTATCTCTTTTATCTTTTTATATATTTGCATGCATTTAGTTTTGTCATATATATTATATGTATATAACCAAATATTGTTAAGTAGTTCTCTCAGAATATATCAGTTATTCATGTAATTACATGCAAATACAAATAATTTGTTCTTCAAACAAATATGTTCTTATTTTTCAAAATTTTCAGTTATGCCCCTGAAATAAAGAAAGAATGTAATAAATAAATTAAATGTTATTTCATTGTTTATTTTTATATTATTTATTAGCATTATTAATCAAAATATTTGTTAATAATTTATTTATCTGATGTTATTTAACTTCAGGAAGTATCCATGAGTCAGGTGAGGTTTTTTTCATTTTGGTGTGAGGACTGTTTCTTCGGGTGTCACAAAAGAAAAGAAAAATACTAGCATTTTCTTTTTTATTTTATTTTATTAATTATACACATACACCATGAAAATCTCAAGTGTTTTGACCCACAGGAATGCAGACTGATAAATATAATATAATCACATTATATTATTATCAGTTAGATACACTGGCTCTGAGGTGACTGCATATGGATGAAGAAAGATAATTATTCCCAGGTTTCTAATTTGGCCATTGATCAGGCTATATTTTTGGGCTTCTCCTATAAATAGTTCAGAATCATCATTCAGGTGTCTGCCCTTCACATTAGCTTCAAACTAAATACAGGCTGCTAATGTCAACCAAAGCTTTCTGTAGAATATTGAATAATGGAATATCTGAGTTCAAGCATGCTGTAAGCAGCTGCTTAAGGCATCTGAATTGCAAAGTCATTCTTGACCTACGTTCAGTCCCTGTCCTGAGGTTCTCTGTGTGATCAAGAGATGAAGGAATGTTACACACCAGTTGTATTGATAAAGCATACACTGCCAAAAAGTCAGCTGAGGAGTTCTTGCAAATAACTCCACAAGCCTCTTCATTTCTAACACATACAACAAGTTACTCCCCATTACAGTGTGACTCACCTTTGCAAGAAATTTTCTTTTTCCTAATTTGAGATAAATTTCAAGAAAATCCCACACTTTATGAATTTTTTTTTTTTGAGAAAAATACCACTAGGTACTTATTTCTCTCAAAAACTAGACTAAACTTTTTTTTTTTTACCATTTTTTTAGTACCTGAAGAGCCTGGCCAGAGCTGGTGAGTCTAGCCTTAAGTAAGGCCTTCAACAAACACAACGAATGCAAGCCTGCCCTCAAGACCTTTTAATGCAAGTGGATGAGGCAAAACAAGATAAGGTTGAAAGGAAGGTGAAGCAAGGTCACCTGGATCCAGATTCAGCCACTTCTATTTAAAGATGTGATTCAGCTAAATCTCTGTGTTTGAGCAAAGTACCCAAGTGGCCAATATTGTCAATGAAGATCAAGGCCATCCAGTCAATAGAGAGAATCAATGACTGACCAAATGTTGGTCTTTGCTGTAGATTGAACTGAATGGTTCTTTGGATCTCACTGATGGCATCAGTTAGATCTCCACTGTCTGTAGCTGGAGATTATTGACCAGGCTTATCTGCAAAAACTCACATGCAGACACTTGCATTTAAATATCTCAATCAGAATTCCTTCAATGGCTCCATTTCAAAGCCAGCTGTAGACCTATATGAGATTTCCCGATCTAGAAGATACCCCACTCAATTAACCTGCTTTTTATAAAAGCATCTTCACTTTGTCCTACTTTTGCAACCCCATTCTTCCATCTTTGCATTATATGACTACACTGTAGAGAGATGAAATATGATTCAATCTTTTCCACCTCTCTACTTCAGACCTAGGGATGCACTTTACTTGTGACTTCTGGAATTCTCAGTGTCCAATTTCTTCCTGTTAGCATCTATTTCATTTTATTTTCAGAGTAATTTCTATTGTATCATAAACAGAACACAATGGAATAGTAGGTGTCTATAACGATATTTATATTAAGGTATTATTATTCATTCAAAAAGTCATTAACATTGCTGGACATAGCAGTGTTTTGAGTGAGCTTTGTATGCAGGGTGCCATCATAAAAAGAATTTTTTGATTCTGTCCATATTACAAGGAAGAAATAAATTTCTAGCTGTGACACATCCTTCTGTGCAATGCTGCTTTGGATTTAAACCCATCAAACCTTCATGTATTTTGACAGGTCTGACATGGTTAAGCACAAGCATGGGTTTGAAGAGTTTTGCACTAAAAAGAAATTTAATTAGAAGCTATTATAGGGTAAGAATACTCTTCCATGATGGATTGAGGTAGTAGGGCTGCTGACAAATTGACGTGCAAAGATCTCACTTCTATTTTAAAAATAAATGTGTTAACTGCTACATATAATGTCTTAATCATTTAAAATACACAGCCTTTTGTATGCTTGATAGCATGTAAAAAACAATAAAAATGCCACCTAGAGAAAACAGATGTCTCTCAGCACATTTTAATATCAGCAGCAGCTGTTTATGGTCCGTGAGTCTTCTGCGGGCAAGTGGCAAAATATTATTTCTTTAAAACTTATAAAAAAGCTCAATTAGATCTTAATTAAGCCTACTCTAGGTTCTCTCTTTGGGGGACATGGTTTCATATTTACACTGGAAACAAAGCAAAGATATCATGCCTGCCTTTGTTCTCCCCCACTTGTTAGCTTCTGTACAATAAAATATTTTAGCATTGACACATCTGGTGCTTTTATTCCATTAACATCTCTTGGCCGTATGCTTCTGGGCTACAGTGATTCTCAAACCTGACAATAGCCACTTCTGCATGAAATGCAGGATATTTGGGTTTGCCAGAGAAGATTTTTTTTTTGTGTGTGCCTGTAATGTACCTCTCAGCATCTGGGTTTATCCTTCAAGCAAAATTCAGGAAAAATTATACAGCTTGTCTGTCTTGGGTCAACATCCAGTTGCAAGTTATCTCAAGTCAAGGATTTATAACTCCTGGATTTTTCCTGACTTTCTTTTTATTTCCTTTCCCATCTCTCCTAGGATTACAGTCTTGTGTAAGTTAAATCAATAGAAAAAACAGTATTGGATAATTTTGTAATCTGCTACTTTCACATCTTCAACAGTTCTAGACTTTCCTGATCTTTTACTGTTTAGTAAGAAGAAAAAAATAATCCCTTGTGTTTACTTCCAAGACACCTGGCAAGGTGGATTTACTATCTTCTTTTTCCTTCACAGCCTTCTACCAGCTGCGATCCTCTGAAAGATGCAGTCATCTTCCTGGATGGTGTATGGTCTTCAATGAAGCCTGTAGAAGAGATGTTCTTGTCTATGAGAGCTTGCATTAAAATGGTGGACATATGAAGTATATGAGAAAAGGCAAATGCAGAGAAATATTTTGAGCTAAGTCTACTGTTCTGAGCGTAGGTTCTTCAGGAAAAAATATATATCTTGGAAATTCAGACATTTGTGTTTCTGCCTCTTTTCTCAAGTGGCACAGTCACGATTGGGCTGAATGAGAGCAGAAGCCATAAAAAGGTTTGAAATAATTTGGAAAATGGAAACATTAACAATAAGGGGTAAAGCCATGCAAAAGGGAAGAAGAGTTTTATACAGAGGCAGTTGTAGAGCAGTTCTCTTCTTTCCTTCCTCTCCTCATTGTCTCTTAGGTTAGCAGTTATAAATGCACTCTTCAAACTCAGCCAGTTTCTGAGGTTTCTAGTTCACTGTAGGCGGGATTTATTTGTTCTAATTTAGGCATCTGAAAGCTCCATATGTAGATATAAGCAGTCAACAAAGATGCCCTCTTAGAAACTGGATAACAGGCAGAATAGGTAGAATCTCTTTACGAGGTGACATGACTATGAAAAGAAAACCTGTAGCTCTTAAGTTTAGGTACGTAAGGTTAAGTGAGAGGAATCCCACCCTTACTGTTCCGACACAGCTCTACTCCTTGAGCCTTGCATTCTCATATAGACTTTTATGCAGGAACAAAGTTCATCCAGGATAGCTTAGCTTTCAAAACTAGACAAGAGCAGGTATTTTCAACCCAATATAACTGAGGAATTGCAGTCAGGTAAAAAAACCAGGGTGACTGTTAGGAAAAAAAATAGAAAAGAAAATCCAGCAATCTCTTTACATGATGACTTGTTAAATCTCTTTCAGGAAATGTAAAGCAAGTGCCATAGTGTAGTATGTTTAAATTCTATGATTTTAAACATCACCATAGGAAATTCGTTGTATGGAATAACCATTCAATGGCTAGACCTGTAACCAGCCATTATATATACAGAGAGAAACAGAGAGCTGCAAAAGCTCTGCATGGAAATTGTATTTATTTAAAGGATTTGTTGATGTTAAAGCCAGAAAATATCATCACAATCATCCATTTTGATCTAGAGCAGACTTCATTCACTCACTTAGGGCTGAAGTGGAGTTTATATTTTTAAAGAAATCTGAGCCTGTTTGAAATATGGCAAGCAGAATCCTCCATTTTACTCTTTCCTTTCAGTTTCTACCTCTAAGTTTATGTGCTTTATGTTCTTTCAAACTTTGTGAAGTGCAAGCTTTACAGTTTTGCCTTTGCTCAGCATAAAATCTAGCATCAGTCTGGTGACACTGAGAATTGTGTTTTTCGTCAAAATCCTCACTGCTATGGCTTGATACTTTTGTATGTAAGCTAGCAAATGCCTGCAAAATATTTGCAATTAATTTTATCTTGATTTTTCTGATAAAAAAGCAAGAACTCTCTGAATTACATACCAATGGAACAAAACGCCTGGGATCTGTAATACTTATCCTATGTTTCGAGTAACACAGTTTTGCTTACTGTATTGAAAGAAATGCCTTCTCATGGAGTTATATCAATACTAGTGAATGAAACAGAGGCAAGGAGTATTGCAAGGAACTGTAACTTTATTGGTATTTTTGTAAACTTTTAAGATTGTCCCCAGCATGAGCAACAGCCCTTCTGAGGCAGCAGCCTCCAGCAGTACTCCCCAAAACAACTCCTGGCTGTGGTTCAGCAGTTACAGCACTACAGGGGTCATTTCAAACCGGGAGTTTGTATTTGGCATTGTTGTTTTGATTGTTGTAAGAGTTCAGTTGTAAAGACAAGGGCTTCTTCATGATGCTTGGCCTAAGAATCAGAAAATGGGCCCTGGTCCTGCTTGATTTACTAGGACAGATGTAGCCATAATATATAGAAGAGGTATAACCAGCGAGCAGTGCTTCCTGGGGTTGGGGGCAATTATGCAACCAGAGTGTATTTAAGCCACAAATTCCCTGCCAGGGGTCTTCTCAAACATGTATGTTGGTAAAGACTTCTCTACGTTCTGCTAAATCATAAATCAGGTTCTTATTATTTGCATTCCTGGTACAAGGCTTAACAAATCAATGAGGCAAATGGAATAGATCTGTCCCATCTGGAAAATGTGTTATCCAGCTTTGCAGGGGCTATCACCTCTCTAAACACCATCATTAGTATTGCTTCTTTATGTACACTACAGCAGTAGTTAGAAAACTGGATCAACCACCAGGTCCCTGTTGTGCCAAGTGCCATATGCCCGTTCCCTGAAGAACTGATCATTCATAGAAATTAGAAACAAAATATACTGTAGAAAGAAACTCTTCTATTCCAGTTTAAGGAGGAGAAATGAGGCCAATAAGGATTAAATATTTGTCCAGTGGAGCCTAGAACAATAGTTTGTTAGTTTGATTAATTATTGATAATTATTAAGTAATTTTAGTGTAATTTATTGCTTCCTCATGCTGCTGTCAAGGCAGGATTGCTATAGGGAGATAGACAAGAATCTGCAGAGTGGGTTAATGATTAGTCCTGGGTCTCATATAAATATAGATTTGATTGTTCTTTTATCACAATATTCACAACAGCTGTTCTATGCAAGCATATGAAATGAACCCATGCCCCATACCTGTGGGGAGCTGCAACGGTACAGTTTGCATTCCCATAGCTTCTCCCCATATCTGCCCACCTTGTTGCTATTGCCTGTTGGCTCCGAACTACCTGTGGGTAGTGCATGACAGTAGGAAAGCAATGATCAAATCTGTACCAAAGCCTTTCCAGCACACTACTGACACGGGCAGTTAGGGGTCACTGTTCAAGACTGGCTACTGATCCTTAATTTTTTCTGGAGCTGATGAAACCAAGACTATTTACTCCATTCTAATATAAGTGTCT
>VZTV01104829.1:979-13832 GCA_013400875.1 Anhinga rufa | reverse complement strand
GAAAGTAGGCAGAATATTTTTCTGACTTCTCTCTGGTATTGCTTTGGTTTTGCCCTACCTAGAGAATGACATTCACATCATGAGTGTCTAGAACTCTGTTCAGTGTTGGGAAAATAGGAAGAATTGTTCAGATTCATTCTGAAAGCTCATTCTGTATGTTCACTTGTGCATGTTCATGACTGTCCAAAATCTGCATGTGATTTCAACCCACTGCTTCTGAGTGGTGCTCATTGCTGTATTTTGAAGCCTGTACAAAGACAACAGAGTAGGCTGTCAATTCTTGTTATGATTCATGTCATTCTAACTGATTAATTCAGTGAAACATGGCATGATCACACTAGGCTAGACATATGTCAGCAAAATTATATTTGTGAAAAACACAGGACAGCCTGAGCTTTACCCTATTTTGGAGGGGCTGTTTTTAAAGGGGGCTGAGGGAGCTTTCCTACCTTCATTAGTTTTCTTGTCCTCTTTCCTCAAAATAGGAAGAAAATTAGATTCATCACTCTCTCCAGAGTGATGTGTTTAGTGAAAAATGATGGTTTCTTACATATAACAAATTTGCTTTTAGCTATCTTTACCTTCTTCTCGAGGCAGGTACAGGGCATTCCTTTTCTTAAATCTAACTTTAAACAGGGATAAAAGCAAAGAGGCCTCAGCAGCCTGCTAGACTCTTTTTCCACATTCGTCTTTCCTTCCTGTCCACAGCTCACACAGGGAAGATGTCAAAGGTGACAGCTACTGGAATTTTGCAATCAAATGTTTGTAACATAGGACCATCTCTTTCATTCCCAAGGCAGAAAATGACCATTTTGTTCGAAATTTCAGGATTCAAAAGGCAATTGTATAGGAGAAGAATATTGCTGCCTAATTATTTTTTTTTTATGGTGCAAGGGAAATTTTTTTTTTTAACACATAGGTTTTATTAAGAGCTGTGTCCTGTTGGCCTCTGTCTATGGTAGACATCCATCACAACTAAACACAAGGGTTGAGCATTTGTTTCCTGAGAGAAAAGATGAGTAAAGTGTAGGCTTTATTGACAGGAAAAATATCAAGTCATCAGGACTTACTCTGAATCTTTCTTCTGCCCCCCTTAGATGTATTTTTTGACTTTTTAAAGAGAAAAATGTAAGTATGTTAATACTAATGGTAAGCATTTAAAAAAAGAGAGACAAGGGAGAAATCTGTGACTATATGAGAAAAAAAGGCATGTGAGGGTATTTGAAGTAATATAAAAGGCAGAGTACCAAACTAGATCTTAGTCAAATAACACCATGAAGCCTCATAAATTTCTTATCTTCAGCAGAACAAATGAGAAAAGTGGGTATATTTTTTTGTTCCATATCTTCATTGAAAAAAAAAATATTATAAATGTTAAAAGTATCCATTGGATATAAAATTAGAATGAGAATTTAGAGTATGAATTCCTTTCAAAATCTCAGCAAAAGCTTCTGGCCATGATATTTTGAGAGGCATGAACCTCAGAGCTGAGAAGTCATTACCTTTCCATTCTGCTTGAAGACTAAAATACCTATTCAGTATTATAGCACCAAAAGTCTTTCGGTACTTCTTATGACCAGCCTCTCACTTGGCCTAGGCTGAAACAGGTATATATATTACATCTTGCCATTGTCTCTTTATAAAATGTGCACAGTAATGTATGCAGGGGAACAGAGGAAAGGGAGAGAAAATGGAAAAGGGAAATCCTATCATAAAGGACCCCAAAAAAATACTTGTTGACCTCAGACTATGCTATCAAACAAATCTTTCAAGGTAAAAGAATCCCATACTCTAAAAACGTAGTGCATTCAGCCTGCCTAGGATGCTTGAACAATTCTGGAAGAAAAGTTCTCGGAATTCTAGAGGCATCAAGAACTTCAGCAGCTTCCAGTCATGATATGAATAGAAAAGACTTCAGTCCAGGCCCTTCATTTCCTACACAAGAAATGCAGTGGCGTTTGCAGGTTAGGATATACTGGGCTAGGCTGTATCACTTCCAAAGGGCATTCAGCCAATAGGGGAAGGGCTGTGCACAGTGAGGGACAAGGACACTGATAAAGAGCTCTCTCTTCTTAACACGAGCCAGGTGGATGGACATTTATGTAAGATATTGGGCCCATATTCAAACTGCCCGACTTTTGACACATAACTGAAACAGCTGAACTACAAGCTTAATTGCTCTTATTTAATCTTGGTTCTTATTCTGGCAGCAGTTCTGTTCACCTAAGGTCTAAATTGTCCTCTAGAGATTTCTAGGTCTTTCTGGGATAGGGAGTTTAGTCTGATTTCTTAGCTTAAGTCTAAGGTTAGGTCCAAAAAGTCCAATCAAGAACCCACAGACATTCACTTTTGCCCATGGAAAATGATCCAGAATTGGTGTTTTACTCTGTATTAAGAGCTATAGAAACAATGTTTATTCGCTTTTTCTTCTGCTTTCATTTCTCTCCTTTTAAATTTATTTTAAAATGTGACTATTATTTTTTTAAAAAAGGACTTATTCATAGTGCTTGCTTTGTTAAGCAAGAACTTTAAAACATTGGACAGTCATTTGTCCTGTGTATACCACAAACAGCAGACAAACTGTGCTGTGCAGCAGTTAATATATTCAGGGCACTTAAGGTATGAAACACTGCAATGAATCCTGAACAATTCCTGCTTACCTTTCTGCTATGTAAACTAAAGGCATGCTTTACTTCTTTTGGAATTTTGTTTTAGCAGGCGCATGTTCCTTATTTGAGCAAAAAACCATTTTTCCAATAATTTTTATGATTGCTTCTTTGAAGATAACTTCCTGGAGACAGATCCAATGGCAAAGAACAATTCACAGGGTCCTTGTCAACCACTAAAAATTGAAGTTACTGATAGAAAACTGATGTGGTCAGAAGATGAAAGAGCTATTTCTTAATTTTCCTGGGATCTCCAGGGCCTTTGCTTTTCCTGAGCCCTGGATCCTTGTATTCCTGCTTACATCTCAGGATTATAATTCTGAGATTGAATATTGTTACATTTTTCAAAGATAATCTTATTTAGGCAAAAAAAGACCTCTGGGTAACATTTTCAAAAGCATGTCAGTCACTTTGGAGCCTAAAAGGAAGGATGTCAAAGGCTCAAGAGACATATGAGACATATGAGACATATTCCCATTAACTTTCAGTGGCTGACAGGTACCTAACTAACATTTGTACCTTCAGAAATATTGTATTAGTCCCATTTTTAATAGTGTAAGGGGCAAAGGCAAAAGTCCACTGGGACATTATGTTTGCATCTTCACCTACAGTGTTCCCTCTTCACGGATGCAAGTATTTTCAGTTTAAACCTCCTAACGGACTATAGGTGAACTTGTAGTTTAGCTACTCAGAATCTAGAATTTTCCAACTAAACCTCTCAATGACCCCTGCTTTCAAAATTTTAATCTCTGTTAGGAAATTACTTGGACTAAATTCAATTTTGGAGTTCAACAAATTTTAAAAACTACAAAAATAAATTTTAATTCTACACCTTAGCCAGTCTTCAGAAGCATTTATGTTTTAACATTTAATTTCAGAGAGAGCTTATAGGCTTCAAGTTTGGTCAGATTTTGACATATGTTAAGACTGCATAGTTTAGCTTTGTGGAAGAAAAAATTACAGAGTTTAAACCCTAGTCTGTTACGTTTTAGTAGACTTTAAAGCCTAGCAGTTGAACATCATAGATTAAAAGAAATACACAGATTTAAAATACAGGTATTCCTAACTGATTTCAAACCTTACAATATCTGATAAGCAACTCTTGTGCTTCCCGCTGAGGTGCTGGGCATTGTGGCAGTAGATCCATCTCACCATCAATGCAACCAGAAAAAACAGAAAACTAAGTTTCAGTGCATGGCAGTGAATGTAATAAAGGAAAGAAGGGATTGATTTATGAAGGAAAATTTTTTAATAAATAGAGCAGGAAGGATGAACTTCATGTAAACCAAAATCGAATCAGGCTGCTAACACTAAAAATAGAAAAGGTCACATGGAAATATTTTAAGTTTGAAGGAAAGCTGGCAGGTGAGGAAGATTTTGGAATGCTGCATCCTCTAGATATGAAGCTATAAAACCCTGTATCCTTGATAAAAGATAGAACAGAAGTTGGTACAACTGAAGAAGGAAACAGTGAAGAACAGGTTCAAGTAAAGTCTTGTTTAAGCAGAGGATGTAAAAACAGACAAGCAGGCTGACAAGAAACTTATATGGATTTCAACATATATGCTACAAGTCTAGAAACAGCTGGATGAACTTGAATACTAGATGATAAATGAAGATATTAAAATAGCAGGTAGTGAACAGAAATTGGTGAAAGTGATGAGACAGTGCAATACTGAGGGTGTAACATCAGGGCTATCCCACCAGTCACCCTGCTCAGAGGGTGACAATGACTGTGACATGCCAAGGGAGACAAGGGAGCCAACTGGGCAAAAAGCACAGTAATAAATGAAGAGTTCCTTTATGCCCATGTAGACTGAGTAAATATCTTGAAAGGTTACAGTGCAGAGACTGAATTTTTTTTTGCCCTCCTAGACCAACTAGTTAGCAATTCATAAGAGAAAAGGCAACTCTTGATGTAGTCCTAAGCAGTGCAAGGGGGACTGATGAAGAACCTGCAGGGTAGGAGGGATAACATTTTTTAGTTCAGGATCCTTGTAACAGCAAGAGTCAAAGTATGCTACTGTCTTCAGTAGCATTTCATTCCGTTAAATTGAGAGGACTTTTAAAAATAAAACTAAAAATGTAATCTAAGAGGGTAAAATGTTCGCGTGTGGCATGGAGGTTGTTTATTGGCAAGGTGAATGAATAATATCAATCCAAAAAGACTTTTAAACAGTCACACAAAAAAGCCCAACCGACCCTTCCCCAAAAAATCATCAGTATTAAACAGTAGAGGAGAATATTAAAAATTCAAATATAGTAGTTGGTCCTTCAGAAAGTAGAAGTTGTGTTCAGGTAAGGAAAATCTTAAGAGTATGTAAGATTCAAGTTAATCAAGTTAACTGTAATGCCATAATAAAAGAGGCCAGATAATATTCTGATTAATAACTAGCTGAGCGGATAATAACTACTAATAAAAACTTTTCAAACATATCAGAAGCAGAAAGCCTGTCAGACTCCACCAAATAGGTGATCACAATTTAAAGGAAGAACCTGAGAATGATACAGCCATGGCAAAGTTGCTAAATGAGTTATTGTATTGATATTCATCACAAAGAGCCTTAGGGAGAATGCACACCGCCTTTCTTCAGAAATGAAGAGTTTGAGGCACTGTATCAAATTGACGTGTCAGCAGAAGAGGTTTCAAACAGATCTATCCCATAAACAGGAGCAAGTCACCAGAACCAAATGTTCTAAAGGAACTCAGATTTGAAGCTGCTGAACTATGAGATGTGCTATTTAGCTATGTCATCTGTTAAGTTCAACCAATACCAAACTTAAATTAAAGGAACTAAAGCTGGCCAATATATTTCAATTTTTAAAAGGGTTTTAGTAAAGATTTGAACAACTGTTCCTTCTGTACCAGAAAAATTGTATAAAAATGTAAAAATACTGAATTAGAAGATATTAGAAGTGGCTTTAACACACCTTTTGCAGAAAAATTATGCCTCTCCAGGCCATTGAAGATTTTTGAAGGACCTCATCTTAGAAAAGCACTGATGGTTTATACAGCTTCAATGGATTTCCAAAAAATCTTTGACAAAGCTCCTCAACAGAAATTATTATAAGTGCCATTGGGGGAAGGTCATTCCATGAATATAAAAGTAGTTAGCAATCAGGGGACAAAGTTATGAGTAAATAGATGGTCTTCACTACCTGCAGAGTCTCTAGGGAGTTGTACTACAAAGAGAAAAAAAGAAGGCTGTCATGATGCCACTTGATAAAGTAACTGCACTAAAAATGGCACTGAAAAGAGAAATCTTGGGCCCATTTTGCTTAGTTCCCTGAAGACATCGGTTCCATGCCTAAGACTGTTCAAAAAAAGAAAATACATGTCAGGAAAGAAAGCAAGAATAAAGTGGGAAAACAACATTATGCTACTATATTATCATTTTGTGTGAAAAAAAAACCCAGTATTGTTTACCTTTCTGCAAAGCCTTTTCTAAACATTTATGAAACAACTAGAAGAGGCACACGGATACAATATTGATAATCAGAGGTAGAGAAAGACTTCTATACATACAGAGATTGAACAGATTAGGACTTTTAGACCTAGAAAAGAACAATTTATGGAGGACGGAGTAGAGGGTGGTGAAAGGAGAGGGTAACTAGAAACAGTAACTCACTCATTTACACCTATCTCAAGAATAAGGAATCACCAGATAAATTTCTCAGATGGCAGATTTTAAACGAACAAGAGGAATATAAAGCATGCAATTTCATCATACAGCTCATTGTCCAAGGATCAAAACGCATTTACAGAAAGTCTGTAATGAAAAGACATCATGTCGCTCAGAAATTCCCCAAAGCACAGATTTCCAAAAGCAATACTCCCATGAACAGTATCTCCCCATATTCACCCATTGTTCTATCATTTTCTACAGTAATTTACCTTTGGCCCTGGGCTTAGTGAGACTATTGATTAACCCAATGTCCTTATGCTTTTTCTGAGGGATCTCCACACACCAGTGCTGAGGTATATATTTTTTATTGCCTTATGTCTTTCAGGTGACACTTTCTCACTAGTCACATTCTATGCAACTAATAAATCCACAACTGGGCTTATATATTATCTTGGTGGAAGACAAAAAAAGGTCTCCAAAGTTACTGGCTGCATTTTCAAAAAGGAAATTGATGCTTCCTTTATAAGTTTGTCTTATAAATTCTTTGGAGCAATGGTTGCTTTCTATTGCTTTCTGCTTCTTTCATGTAGCGGGGCTAATTCTGAGAAACAAGAAGGCACCAACATAATTCCTCAAGGTTCAGAGGAGAGATGTCTCTCCTCTTCCTGCCCCTAAATAGCTGTGCAGTTATCAGTACAGATCTCCAGGCCTTAGATCAGAACTGTCTGTCTTCCTGTCTTGTGGCCATACTGCTCAGTGACTCCAGATGCTGCTGCAGATGCAGAAATACATAGAGACAAATTTAAAATCAGACACTGTTGAGCATTAGGTTTTCTAAATCTACATGAGCTTTTCTTCTTTTAACCAATCTAATCTGCCTCCAGGGGTGTATATTATTCTGTTTTACTTTTGGCCTTCTTTCGCTGGCTGACCTCCCCCTAATTAAGCCAACCCATTGGAGGGCCAGCATCTTACAGCTTCTAAGACATGCACGTCCAGAAAGTCATGTGTCTTTTCTGCTTGATCTGACCTTAAAATGAGAAGGAAATTATTAAAAACAAGCAAATGACTCTCCTAAGAGAGAAGGGAGAAAATCCAGCTGCTGGCAGGCACACAGCAGCAACAGAGCAGGAGCGCTCTCCCCCTCGCCTTCATCCTGGGCCCCCAAGTGAACGCTCAGGGTGGTCCCCAGGGAGCTTGCATGGACACCACAGTCCACCCGGCACGAGCGTGCTGTCGCTCCCATAGGACTGACTGCAGAAGCACAGCAATGGTGTTGTGATGTTACATGAATAACTGTTGTGTTACCTGATGGTGATTTTTATGACTGTGTCAAGAAATATCAGAGAGAAACAGTTCAAATAATTTAATTAAGCCATGCAGCGCTGAGAACAGCTGAAGTTACATGACACCAGGTTTCATATTGGCACTTCTGCCAACATGTGTTAGAGAGAAAGTATTTCTTGCTACCTCCATATGAATAAAAGTCCAAATATAGATACAGTAATTTTGATTTAAATTGTCTTCTTTGACTGACTTGTTTAAGTTGAGGAAGTGATACTAAATCTACAAGCTAAAGTTACTGGAAGATTTTGCCAGTACAATGGTCTGGGTACATCCATATTTGAATGTGGATCCAGCCTGAATTTTTTTCTGTCAAATAGGCCTTTGGTACTGTACTTCTAATCAATTCTTCCAGAAAAGACAGACACACAAAACCCCCTCATTTCATGTAGATGCACCTGCTTCAATGAATGAAGACTTTTTCCATTATTTTATATTTACACTTATCTTTATTGCAATGATGAAATAATTCTTGTAAAGCAAAGTACATTCTTGAATTGACTATGCATTTACAGTACATAAAACCACTGAGACATTTACCTACTGATTATCCCAAGCATATACCTCAATACTTCTCTAAATACAACAGGCAGAGATAGAATATAGCTTTTACTTGAAATAAGACATCCAATGTTTCAGGCTGTTTCAAAACTATATTTCTTCTCCAGCAACAACGTACTTTTGTGCCAACTCCTAAATAACCATAAATTTCTTTTTTATAAACCTTAATGAATACTTGGCCAAGATGCTGTAACTATTGGCTTCTACCTTTGAGCAGAAATGGAAAAAAAGTGTACACTGAGTAAAATGGAAAAAAGATCACAGCAAGCCCAATGTTGCATTTTGCATTTAATGTGAAGGAAGCCTTGTTTTCACGGTGTTGCAGTTTTCAGTGTTTTTAATCTTAAAGTGGCTAATCAATTTAAGGTAAGTGGCAGGCATTTGGCCTAGTTCCCAGGCTCTGCTTTCCTCTGAGAAAAGAAAGGATTCAGTCAGACATACAGACAAGGGGCATCATCGGTGGCTCTCACATTCCAAGCATTTTAGCACAGATTAAGTTGGAATGGTTTTACTGTTTACTGAAATCTCCTAGGTGTTGCATTTTATCCCCCTCTGGCTGTGGTTATCCAGGTTGAGCTTCTCAGGTCAGGACCTCCGTAAGAAAAATGGCTTGTAGAGCCTTGAAGGGAAATACACAGCACAGGTCAAGGCTCCTTATTAAAATGCAATTTCAGCAGATTACATTGCAAAATGTAAGTCCCAGACAACAGGTAATTTACCGGTGAACTTTTTTCCTAAAGCTCGCAGCAAGGCAAGAGCTGTTTTACATGCATTCCAGCGGAAAAAGCAAAGATAATCTTCTTAACCAGGACAAAACCTCAGCACTTTGTATGTTTGGAAATAACCAGCAGATAATTAAGTGTTATTTTTAGCCCTTTTTTTCCTTTTAGGCGCAATAAAGTAGAGATTTCAGTGTCTAATAACAAATACAGATTTAGCTTTATTCTGTAATTGTGAAAATTTAATAGGTCCTTTTAAGAGCTTGTGTCATCAAACAATAACATTTTATAAATATGTTATATGTTTTAATATAGTCACCCATTTTGCAGACACTCAGGGCCAGATTTTTGGAGATATTAGTGTGATAAATTAGCTCAGGCTTCCTGGAATTGCACATGCACAAAGGGCACTGTGTGGGAGAGTTCATATTCACATTCATAGGAGTTATCAGATGTGCGACTGTTTGCAGTATCGGGATCAGAGAGTACAAGAGTGAGGATATGACAGTTGTTGGCTGTTTTCTTACTGATAGCTCTATAGTTTAAAACAAACTTCCTTACCTCCTCCCCTTTTTTTTGGTTAGTTATGCCTTTAAAAATAAATTTAAATGCCCAGTATTTTCTGCCCAAAAGTGAACTGGTGGTTTTGGAAATTTAAGCAGAATCAGAGGATGAAAAAATAGTGGGGTACACTTTTTTTTTTATGAGTGAAGACATTTTTCAGATATATACTTTAGCCAGTTTATAAACAGCTTCCTTTGAAATTGTCAGTCTTTCCACAGCTTGGGTTTTAATGACCCCTAATAACACATTTGAAGATATTCTGTTCCTTGAATGATATATTGAAGAATAATGTTCCAGATGTATACATAAGTGTGCATATGCATGTCAGTGATTTGACTGAACTAAACTGACCCTGCCGGGTGCCTCTGGAGTCCCAGCCTCACAGAAGCACTCTGGGAGGTATCAACACATTGCAACCAGGTGCCAGCGCCTTTCTGGAAAGCACCATTACATAGTCAAAGCCTCCATCATTAATGCCTT
The DNA here is from genome assembly GCA_013400875.1 of Anhinga rufa. NCBI lineage: Eukaryota > Metazoa > Chordata > Aves > Suliformes > Anhingidae > Anhinga > Anhinga rufa. The sequence goes on along the minus strand of VZTV01104829.1, from coordinate 3,872 downwards.
TTTTTCCTCAGTTCAGTCTTTAAAAAGCAATGGGTGAATTCAATGAGGAAGTTTGCTTGTTTAATCAAGCAAGTTAAATTAAATTAAGTTGTAGTCTTTAACTAGGAGATAACAAAGTGGTGATGCAATGAGTTTGTGAAGGCTCAGATAGCCGTCAAGAGCAGGGTAGTGCTGAGGATAACGAGGAGCTGCTTACAGTCCACCTACACTGAGAGGCAGAGAAGGAGTTAACGGCAGCTCCTAGGAGGGGCAGGAAGCCGACCAGCTGTATGCAATTGCAGCTGCTGCTATAAAAAGGCTTTGCCTGAGATGGTAGAGAGTCACACTAGAAGGGAAGGATTTTTTTCTGGGGAGCATAGTTCAGTTTTGAAGGGAAGGAAGTGGGTTCCCAATGGTTGGGCCTAGGGGTCTCTGAAATTTAGAAGACCTTACAAGTATTTGGTGGGTAGTGTTAATTTGTCCCTGGTTAATGGCCCTTGCTTGCTCTTGAAGTTGTCTAGTAAATGTGTGTCTTAAACTTTTTTCAGAAATCTGTTTCTGTAAAGCTTTATGTTCCTGTTTAGCGGGAAATTGTTAAATACTGTAAAAGATAACACTATATCTTGTATTGATTTTTTTCTGTCTACTGCTTTGCAGAAGCCTAGTGCTGACCCTTCTACAAGGGGAGACTCTTTTCTTATGGGACTGCTCTCATGAGGTCTGTGAAAGACAGCTAGGTCTAGGTAGGTCAGGAAGGGATGCAAGATGCTGACTGTAGATTTGTAGCAACACTGTCTAAGAAAAAGGCTACTCCCAATAGATGGTTGGGCTGTAAAGGGAAGGAAGCATCTTCCTGACAATCCTTGAGGAAATTATTTAACCCTTAAGGGAAAGAGACCAGAGGGAAAGGGCTGCTTTATATAGCTCTATGCATAGAGAGATGTTTAAAAAGCAGGTTTTTGACTTGACATTGATTTATTCCACATGATGCTGTCTTCTTCCTCCTACCAGCATTTGTAGAAATTTTTCTGTGAGGAATAACCCCAGCTGAATGTGTCCTAGTAGTACAAATAGAATAACCTCTCCTATAGTTTCTGCTAACACACTAGTATATTTTATTGGGGTAAAAAAAAAATCTATCTCTGTTTTTAAGGTGAAGGCATACATGCAGGTCAAGCAAAAAGAACAGCTATAGGTAAATAAAAATCACTCCTAACCGTGATGCTACAGTTCAGTTGCTGGAAGACTGCAGGTATAGCACACGGCACACAAACCCCTTAGCCATTCTTGGACACCAGCTTTCCTCTGCTGGCTCTACAGGCTGGCTGGCTGGCTCTTACTTTCCTTTGGCTAGTCTGTGGAAAACAGAGAGGGTTTTATTAACCAAGATTGCACTGCTAGGGAATGGTTTGTAGCTTGCCAAACTAATCACAGCAAGTGTCACAAGATTAGATTTGTCCTGGCTGAGTAATCCAGACTCCTGTGAGACAGAAGGCAAGAAGTAGCAGAAAAGGAGTAGAACAAATAAGATCTAAACAGGAGCGAGGACCAGTTCTGCTGCAGGGTGCAAAAGAAATAGTGAGTCTGGTTCCAATCTGTATTTGAGATCCTCTGATACCAGTAGATGAGAGTATAATGGAGTTCAGCACAAATGAGATGCTGATGTTTGCCTCTCCGATTGCTTGCATTGTAAGTGGTCGTGTCAGACACAGATTTCCCAAACACAGCTAAAGGAGTCTAAGCTCCTTTCCCTTCCGCCACATATAATTGATCAGCATGTCATTGTACCTCTAGTGTCACATGAAGCAGCCATGGCTGACCCTGCTTGCACCAAGGTGCAGTATAATGGTATACCCAACTTATGGTATGCAGGGAAAGTCCCAATTTTATAGGCACCATGAACTGCCTGTGTCATGGTGGCCATTATTTAAGGAGATGGAAGACAGCAGCTGACTGACAGTTTTGGTTCCTTCCTTCTAGCCCAGGTCTTCAGATGGGGCCCACTCAAAAGAGCTTTTTGAAGAAGGCTTCTCTGTTTGTTTGCCCAGGGTTTATCTGCCTAAAGCTCTGCTATGCCTAAATGACTCTGTGATGACCCTTGTGTAGTACAAGCCTGTAACTAAGATGTCATGGATAGGAAGACATTGCTAATCAGTGAAACTGCTACACATCCCACATAAATACTCTTTATCTACCCCACATATAAAGTAAAATATGACTTAATATATTTTTAATATTAATTATGTTCAATCATTAGTTTAATTCTGGTCATACAAAGAATTATCCTAGTTAAACTTATTCCTGTCCAAATGGCAAGAATATGAGGAAAAATAATTTTGCCCTTCATTCACATCCTACTTTCATACAAATTAACATTCAACTGTGGACACCCTTGAGAAACTCTGCCTAGCATTCCTGTATTATGGAATAATTTCACTTGATAAATTAGGTACAAGGGGATGCCTAAACCCTCTTAAAATGGTTTATGGTTTTGGGTTTTGTTTTGTTTTTTTTATTTACCCAAGTAGGCTATGCTGAGGCATCACGCTGTCTCTTGCAGACTGCATCTGAAGTTATAGGCTTAGAGAATGACATCAACAAAACAAACATTAGTTCAGACAGATGCTTTAATGGTTTATTTGACAGAATACCAAAAGAATAGCGGCCAAAAGACCTTCATTTAATCCCCAGTTAGGTAATTTATTATTATTTATTTCTTAGAAGAGCATCATGGTTAAAGAGGAGACTCATCATTTGGATTTCAGACACTCATTTGAAGAAAGCCAAAAAATGGGATCGTTGATTGCTAATAACTGAGCTAATCTCCCAAGCTGTTGGCATGACAGGCAGTATTCTTTTGCCTTCAGCCAAAATTTTCAGGAGGGAAATCCTATGAAAGTTCTCTTTCTTCTGA
>VZTV01104828.1:0-52429 GCA_013400875.1 Anhinga rufa | reverse complement strand
CGCCCCGGCCGGAGCTCCTGCCTGCAGCCGGGCTGCCCGCCGAGCCCGGAGCCGTGGTGCCAGCCGGGCCCGGCCGCGCCGTGCTGGTCCGCGCTGCCCGTCCCTCTGCCGCATGGGCACCTCGCGCAGCTGCCGGTTCCCCGCGCTCTGCCATTCGATAGCGGGCACCAGGACGTGACGGTGCAGAGCACGACTCGGCCAGACATCATGGTGCGAGAAGGGATTTGTGTGCCTCTAAAAGTCTACTTTGAAACAGTTAGAAAACAGCTACCACTCTGTAATTCCAGGATTCTGCCCCAAAGTGCAAGGACACTTTCTGCAGTCAAAGAGGGCAGAAATAAAGAACACTCCGTTGTCCCCCAAGTGCAAATACCAGCCCTGCCTACCTAACCATAATCAGCTACAAGAAAGCTGGAGAAGCAGATACCGACACCAGACTATGCCAGTGTATGTTCCATTCGTGCCATGAAGGGATGGACCTTTGAAAACTGGGCAGTACCTAACCAAAAAAAAATTATTACATTAAAAGTTTCCATTAATATTAGCACATATTGACTCATCCCCTGAAGAATAGTTGCCATCAGTGTGCAATCAGAAAAGAAACTCTCTTAGAGCATTACATGAGATATCTTTAGCAATATAAAATGGGGCATGCCTTTTTAAATATATATATATATGTATGTTTAACATATATTACGTTATTGAAATATCTAGGGAGAGAGATCAGCAAGTGGAGCGACAGCCGCACGTAGCAGGGCGCTGCAGAGACAGCCTGTGCCGGGAGGCGACTCTGCGAGGGAGGCCAGCTCTTCCCAGTGGTGCTGCCGGCCAGGTGACACCTGGGGTACCCCCTCAGCATCCCTACGGACCACGGCAACGACCCCGCCGGCACCGCGCAGGCCAGAGCGGCAAGCGTGGGACCAGCACACGGTGGTAAAGGCGGCGAGCGCCCTGCTGTCCCTCCGCGGGGCTGGCTCGCTCGGCGTTTGCCTTGCTGTGCACCATTTTTCCTGAAGCCAAGCACAAAGGGCCTGGTGGCTTCTATGGGAACGGTGTTCAGATGCCGCCAGGCTCCCCAGAAACATTCACGCAGTCTCTCCAAGCGGAGAGCCGCTGCCCGTACTAAGCTCTTACCCTTCCTAAGCAAAGCTCCCTGCTCACTGCCGGCGGCACTGGCAGGAGCCTGCTGGGCGAAGGTGGGCGAAGGTCTGCGGTCGCTGGCCCGGGAACGCTGCCCGCCCAGGCACGCAACTGCACCGCGGCATCTGGCTCGCTTCTGCCGGCATTACATAGGACTGAGGAGGAGTTCCTCCCTCCTGCGCTGACTGAAGGCAACCTCACCTTGCACACTTTTTCTCATGAGATTGTACCCTCCCTTGCAAAAATGCTGTTCCCGGGCTGACGCCAGTGCGTGTGTTCCTTGTCTTCCATCTGCTGCCTTCGGCAGGAGCTGATGGTCGGAGCCGGGACCCAGATTAAGCCAGCACAAAAGCCCACGCATCCCAGATAAATCAGAGCAGAGCCAGTGAAACCGAAGGGGGGCTTGGACAGGGTCTGCTCCCTGGCTGTGCGGGTCAGCGATGCCAAGGGGGTCCCCTCTCCCGGGGCTCAGCCATCCCGAGGGAAGCCTCGGGGACAGCTTCTACATGATTGTGAAGATGGTGAAACTCTCTTTGCTTTATTAAAGCAAAAGTAGACAAGAAAACACAAAGTACAAATACATATGGCAGGATCTGGACTTTGGTATTTCCCAAGCCTCTTCCTCCCCCGGCTCCTGCAGCAGCCCATGAAAATGAGCAATGAAACAGTGTTAACTCTCCCTGGCAAATAGACACAGGTGCTAGTGATCCTGGCTCCCACATCCTCCAGTCACCCCTCTAATAGTATCATAAAAAGTCAACTTTTGAATAAAAAGTTGCAGAAGCTTGCTCTGATGCTGAAGAGATGCAGAACACAACCCCAACGCGCCGCTCGAGCGCCCGGGGGCTCTGGGGTACTTGCCGCCCCACCGGCCAGGGGGCGCTTCGGGGGAGCTCCTGCCCCCTTCTTAAAGCTTACGCAGTTGGAGAGGCATCATACACGCGAGTTGCGTGCGTCTGGCAGATTATACACAGGCGGTATCCCCTTCTAAAGCATTTTTCATTCGTGCTATGCTTCCACCAGCAAATCAGTGTATGCAAATCCCTATTAAGTTTGATTTCTTCCCAATCTCCCAGCAGAAAAGTACCCAGCAGGACACCTCTTCTCTCATTGACTATGAAGACTTTACTGACATGAGCTTGTGCAAAATATAAAGCTCTCCAGAGGAGCGACTCAGATTGCTCGTAAACACCCTCCTGTTGATGACAGAGATCAGGGTATTACCAACCCCGTTATTCATTGTATTCTTCTGCTAATAGCCAGAAAATGTTCCAGAAGAGAGGAACGTACCAGCAGGAGATTTTTACTGGTTCATTTGCAAATATCAGTAGTAGATCACATCAACATTTAAAATGCTTGCAGCCCTCTAAGACAGGAAAGGCTGTTGAGAACACCGTCCTGTTGGCTGGCACTCAGGAAGGCTGCCTACAGATTTGGTTGCCGCCCACGTGAAGGGATTTCAGGAGGAAGAGCACGATCAGAGCCATAGCCAGCCAGGGAGGAAAACCCACTACAAATAACTGTAAAGAGAGATCCTCCCCCTCGATAGTTTGGGGGTTTTTCCCTACCCCTTCCTTTAAAGAAAATCCCGTAGCATGATTGAAAAGTATCAGGAAAATTGTTCTTGCTGAGAGTTTGCAAAGAACCCAGATGTACCACGAGGGCATCTGCCTGAAGAGCTGACGGTGGTGCTCAGCTCGTGAACGGTCCGAGCAGCAGAAGCATTAGCAATGTTTTCTGCACAACACGTATGCGGCAATCACTTGGCCTAAACCTCATTCCCTTCACTTTTAAAGACGTCTGACAAAGAGAAGTGGCTGGCGATACGCAGGGGGAACACCGCGCGGTGCAATGCACTGGTCTGATCGGGTTCAGCTCGCCCGTCTCCGGCATTTGTTTCGTGCTTGTGCCGTACCGCAGCGGCGAAGCCACCGCCTGCCAGCGAACCGCGTGCGGCAAGGCACGGACTCGCCGTTTGCCTGCACCGGCACGAGGACGCCTTGTCGATGCCTGTGCCAGCAAAGCCAGACTGCGCCGCAGCCCCCGATGAGAAGTACTAGCCTGGCAGGAGCCCGCACGTGCCACGCTCGCCGACCCCCGGGTCTGACCAGGCGGTTTTGGTGGGCTCATGGGGTGGGAAGCGGGGGACTGAAACGCCATGGGGAATGCAGGCTTGGCCACGTTGTGGGAAGCGGAGCCAAATAAACAAATCTGAATACAGGCGTCGGGTGGGCCTGCGTTTCCTTCTGAACTTGAGGTATGAAACGGAGTCAAGCCAACACTTATGCCTGTAAAAACAACCTGCTTTTCCCAGATGTTCCCAACTGGTGGGACTCACCAGCAGCTGCAGACTGATCAGCCTTTGCTGGCTGTAGACTGGGTGCCCCTGTTAGCCAGGGTGTGTTTATCCGTCCTCACGGCAGAGCTGCAGCCTGTGCTGTGTCAGCCTGGGCGCAGGCTGGGCCACCGCCACGCCACGCGGAGCGGCTGGGGACAGGCGGTGCACGTGGGACGGCGCACGTGGGACGGTGCGTGTGGGATGGTGCGCGTGGGATGGTGCACGTGGGACAGCGCGTGGGGGATGGTGCACGTGGGACGGTGTGTGGGACTGTGCACAGGGTGGTGTGTGCGGGATGGTGTGCGTGGGATGGTGTGTGTGGGATGGTGCACGTGGGACGGTGTGTGGGACTGTGCACAGGGTGGTGTGTGCGGGATGGTGTGCGTGGGACANGGGATGGTGCACGTGGGACGGTGCGTGTGGGATTGTGCACGTGGGACGGTGTGTGGGACTGTGCACAGGATGGTGTGTGCGGGAGGGTGTGCGTGGGATGGTGTGTGTGGGATGGTGCACGTGGGACGGTGTGTGGGACTGTGCACAGGGTGGTGTGTGCGGGATGGTGTGCGTGGGACAGCGTGCACGGGACAGTGTGCGTGGGACAGCGTGCATGGGATGGTGTGCACAGGATGGTGTGCGTGGGACAGTGCATGTGCGACAGCGTCCCCACGGGCTGCAATCAACCGCTGCAATTAGCGGGAGCTGTGTGCACTGCTCAGAAGGGCAGAAGGTCTCTTCAGCATTTCCTTTACAACCCCTGAAGCACCAGCCAGTTCCTACAGCCACCTCCCAAAGGACAGGATTAAGGCAGGAGTCCCATGGCCTTGCAGGTCCCACAGACGCTGGCCGCACTGCTTTGCTCCTGGGACACTCGTCTGCTGGCATCAGAAAGAATAGTTGGGACAAACGGCAAATAAGTAGTCTAGTCAGAAACCCAGGGTCTGTGGACACCAAGCGGGAGCAGAGCTGGTGAGGGGCCGGGCAGGGGGCTTCGGGTGCCCACAGAGGAGGGGAGACCATGAGGTCTGAGGACATCAGGCACTTGTGGAGATGGGTACGTCTGTGTCGGAGGAGCAGCAGCTGTCGAGGATGGGAATGTGACTGCCGAGCGCCTGGGCATCTGTGGGGCAGACCGGGATCCAGCTTGACTGGCCATAGGAAAAGCATCCCAGGTGGAAAACATAAGCCATCCACCACCTTTGGGGATTTCCGAAGGCCATCTTCCTCTCCAGCCCTTTTGCTGACAACCCCGTGACGCTCCATTAGCTAACGTGAACGCCCGTACGCGCTGCTGCGCAGGCAGGGCTGCGGGGCCGCAGGCGGCGGTGGCGAGCTGTCCAGAGCAGACCCCACAACGGCTGCGCGGCAGCTCTCTGACCCAGCAGCAGGTCCTGTAAATGCATCAGGCTGCAAATTTATCTCGTCCCCCCTACTCTTCCCTCTTTCTCTACTGCAATATTTTATCTCATCTGCTTCCCAGCACCATAATGCAAATAAAAAGTACGGAAGGAGGCCAGTAAAGTAACCCACACCCAAACTTATAGGTTCAACCTGCTTCTTGTCTTGTTCTGTTGTTAAAAAAAATCCAAACCCAACAGCTGCTGGTAATTGTCCCGATCTCACCTGGCCCTGGGCCACTAAAAGTCACTGGAAAACACACAAACGAGAGAGTGTAGACATGTCGCTGCTGCCACCATGCCACAGTCCCCCGTCCCAGCACAGCGAGCCAGCCAAATCTAGGCAGAAGCCGTGGCAGGTAATTCAGTTCAGAGGTACCTCAGGAAAAATAGAAATTGCAGGAATCCCAGCAGGCAGTCATTTGTAGTGTCCAGCTTCCTGGCACACCGCTCTGTAGAGGGGATTCCCCAAGGCACTGCAGTACAGTAGTGCAGAAATAACAGGCAGGAGATGGCTGAAATGCGGGTGGCAGAACTGGGAGGTCCTTCCAGAAGATCACTGTGCGTGGAAGTAGATAGGCTTGACTTTTCCAGACAGGATCTTGGGAACCTGCACAGAGATGATCTCAGCCATCATTTCAGGGTAGTCCACGCTCACCATATGTGCCTTAATTAAGAGGTCAAATGTAAACTGATGCAGATCCTTGGCGATCTGGGAAAGGAAGAAAGTTTGTTAGGCGAGAAGTCCCTGGTCAGCGATTTCTCTGGGAAGCCAGCGAGCAGACATCAGCAGGCACAGCAGGGCAGGGCTGGACCTTGCTGCGGCGGGACCTGCTTTGCTCTCTGGCCATCACTGCCCTGCTAGCAGTTATCAGATGGCAGTGGTATGGCCAGAGAGCAAAGCATGCATGCCCACATCCATGTTGGCATATGCCAACATCCATGGCAGAGTTCCCAAGGATAAGCGAGGGAACTACCCAGCCTGGGAGCATGTAGGGTATTTTGCCATGGCCCTTCACACTCAGACATTACTGAGTCCCACAAAAATGGGGATGTATAAAAATGGCACTTTCTTACTCCTACAGAAACTTGTCTTACTATGTGCAGATGCTGCTGACTTCACTTACCAATAATTACTTTTTGCTTGTAGACGTATAACTGTATGGGCATGGAGCTGAACCCCAGGAAAGAGGCAAGGTCTAGCTCACGTCTCACCAGTACAACCTCAAGTCACAAACAGAGAATTTGTTTTCACTGTAAGCAGAGAAGATTCATTGGGGGAACTGAGATTTTGAGCTGTTCTGCTAGGCTGACGACTGAAAAGTACTGTCTACTTAGAGCTTTTCATTGCTAAAAAAGGAAGCCCATAAACCCAAGCACAAGAGCGGTTGTTGCAGGGAGTGACCGACACAGATAACTTTCACTCCCTCAGTAGAGTTAGTGTCTGTCTTTTCTCTGTTGCTTGATCTGGGAGCACACTGCAATACTGTCCCTGCAAAGGTGTGCCAAGAGTTAAAAAGCAAACCACAACAAATCACAGAATCATCGAAGAGCCCGGGTTTGAAGGGACCTCGAAAGGTCACCTGGTCCCACCTTCCCTGGGAAAGGGAGCCTGGATGAGACTACCTAGCACCCTGTCCGATCGCATCTTGAAAACCTCCAGTGAAGGGGACTACCACAACCCTGGGGAAGTTGTTCCAGGGAACAATCCTTCTCACTGTAAAGAGTTTCTTTCATATATAATTTCTTATGTGTACAGAAAGACATTTCTTACAGGATGCACAGAGTCCAGGACCTTGGTGAGCTGGTAAAATCGCCGAGAGCAGGAGGTAGGGTTCTTCCTCTTGCAAGCGATGATACGGTCAAGTTCCTTAATGTAATTCATTCGAAGTTCATCAAAGAGCTTCTGGTTCTTCAGGCCATCCACTGGAACTGGATGGAACAGGGGAGGAAAACAGTAAGAGTTGCCCAAAGAGGGGAGAGAATAAAAGAGCAAGAGGAAGGCTGAAGAGGTGGTCGGTGCAGACCTAACAGGAAAATCTGCCCACCAGCGCTGCTTCCGCTGCAGCCCTCACTCTGATCAGCTGCTTGGACTACTGCTAACCCAAGGACCCTCGTTCAGCATTTGTTATAAAAGAGAGGCAAGGTAACACACTGCAGCACTACTTTCCTGCTCAGCAGCTGATGCTCGGAGGTCCCCACAATGCCAGCAGTTAGGCTGAGGAGCAACCTCTTGCAGGAGCTGCATGGGAGAAACACTGCAATGTGCAGAGGTGGGTGGGCCAGCTGCAGGGGGGCTGGGTGCTGGCACCCTTATGCTTGGCAGGTTGCCGTCTCTGAGCAGCTGAGGTTGAAGCAGAGAGGAGAACATCCCGAGGGAGGGCTGTGGAAGTACGAGTACCGGCACATGCACAGGGGAAGCACCAGGTACCTCTAGGGCAATACAGCGTATAGCAGCTGGAGACCTGTTGAGGAAAGGACGTGAGTACTTACTAATACTGAAGAAGAGTAGAGCCTTCATACAGAGAAACTCCTGGGGTGTGATCTGAAGCCACCCGAACTCCTGAGAGAGGTGCCGCATCCTGACGCATTGGCTGTACATTCTGGATTTGTGCATCCGGTACCTGGTAGGGCGAGAGGCGTAGCGCATGGCAAGGAGCTCCTTGCCCGTTGCCTGTGGGATGTGCCAGGGAGGACATGCTCTGCCCGACCCAGCAATCCCAGCCTCGCCTGGCACAACCCCGCTGCCAAGAACCTGAGCTCTGTCTTGCGGGGATGCTGGCAGCAGCACCGGGCCTGCATGCAGGAGAGGAACGTTTTCCAAAATGCCCTGTGTAATCCTCTTCATCTGGAAACGGATGACTACCTGGGATCTACAGGGCTTGTTTGACCTTCTGCCTTCCTGAAAAACCACTGCAGTGTCTCACCAGATGTGGCTATCCACAAGGGATGCGAAGCTGAGCTCAGAGCTCAGAAGGTTTTGCTTACTGCCGTGCTTAGTTATTGCTTTTAAGCTCTTCTACCTTAGTGTCAACAAACCCTCCCCAACTCTAAGCTGATGGTACATCAGAGAGAACCCATCAGGAATTTACAATACACGTCTGTTTGTGTTTCTGCTCACTCCAGCTGACCAACCAAGCTGAAAACAGGAACTCAAATCCCTTAGAAAAACGGCAGGTCTGTATGGACCTGCCCTTCACACCCAGCACTAGCACTTGCTCCTGCCCTGATGGAAGTCGAACCCAAGGCAAGGGAAGGACCAGGAGAAACATCACAACTCTCCTTATTGCTCCTGGCGGTCACTGCAGAGCAATCAGAGGGGAAGAGCAGGGCCCTCCTATGCTTTGTCGGTCAGCTCTGAAAGCATGATCACTCAAGCTGTGCATTGCATAAGCAGGTGGTGAAAGCAAATTCCTTGTCTTCTCAACTTCTCACTTAGTCGGACCCAGACAAAGCACCATATTAGATTGTTGTTATTTCTCACTTACTCATTGAAGACCAAATCTGGAGCGAAGTAAAGCATCCTGGAATTGACGTTGGTGAAAGATCTCCAACCCATAGCGAAAACCATAAGGCCCATCCAAGAGTACTGGATTATTGACATCTGGTCGTCTACATGCAGGTTGCGAAATCCTATTAAAAATGAGAGAGGGGTGTTACAAATGAATATTGGCTTCCTGCGGTAACCAGGACTGTGTTCGCGCAGACTCCATCTCTCCCGCAGTGCTCCTGTTCTGACAAGGCGGTTCACAGCCTCACCTCCGCTCGTCCCAGGACACGCACGCGCCGGCGGGCGACACAACCGCAGTGCCAGCAGCTCACACCCTGACGGGCAACCGGAGACAGCCAAAGCACAAAAGCGCAACTGGAAGGGGAGCAAGGGGGTCCCCAGACACAAGGAGGGGATGAAGAAAAAAGCAAAGCGATTTAAAGGAAGGCAGTGACAAGCGGTAATAAATGGCATCTTCCTGCTAAGAGTCTCAGAGATCTTCACAAATGGTATTTGAAGGCTTTGCAAGACCCAGTGAGGTGAACAAGCCTCATTCTGCAACAGACTGGACAAAAAAAGATACAGCAGGGTGGGATTTAGTGACTCCCTAAGGTCCCGCAGGGTAAGACGTCCAACTCCCGGGGCTGAGCAGGTCCAGCCACTCAGCACCACGCTCGCCCTGCCACAGCCCTCATTTCTGGCGCTAATTAGGCACCCAGACCGACCAAGCCTTACTGTGCCGTATGCTCTGCAATCACAGCATAACCCCCGAAGTCTCCGCTCCAAAACTTCCACAATTACCATGTGAGACAGTATGTCAAAAGTAAGTGAAATAAATAGCCGATGAGGATTTGTTTGCTTTGCTCTGCTAACAGAAATAAATCAGCTGAAGGGGAGCGGGAGCCCCAGCAGCAATACAATTATCCGTATCACATTCTCCAGGCACTGAGGCAGAAACAAGCCCTCATTAAACAATTACCTCTTTTGGTGCAATGCTGGCATTCAAGGAAATAAGCCGAATAAACTCCATTATTGTCAACCTGTTAGGACTTCACTGAATTTAAGTAAATGGATTTTAATGTATAATGCTCAGAGCTAGCAAGTAACCCTGAGGCCTCATCACACAGTTAACAGGCTGCTTTGATTTCTCTGCCAAATACACAACGCGTTTATATAATGACTATGAAAAAGAATATGAAAACCTCTGCTGAATCGCAGACTAAACAAAAATATCAATTAAATTCAAATTAGTATTCCCAGATGGTGGTTCACAGTTACATCCCAGGCATGTTTACAACACACGCAAAAACATCACCTCCAACACTGTACTTTTTTCCAGATACTTGCGAATAGTCAAATGTAATCTGGTTTCAAGAAAATCGTTTGTTATTTCAATCAAATATTAAAGCAATCGTAACACCTCCAATGTGCAATTATAATCCATCGAGGCAAGCATCTTGGGAAGCTGTCAACTGCAAATGAGCACAAGTCATGTTTGATTGCTGACTAAACGTGCTTTACATTTGTACATTTTCTGTTCAGCTGGCATGCCACCGCGTTAAAAACCTGAAGCTTGCGTACAAGTAGTGTCCTACCAAACCCAGCTAGGCGATTCCCATCCGGAGGGCTCTTGGCTACAAGCTGAACATGAACTCCTGACAGCCAGAGCCAATTTGTTAACGGCACGCAAGTACAGACAAGGCATCTGGGCAACTCAAGGACTTCATAAAATCAGTCATACTCACCTCTAGGACATGTCTACGTTAGATTTTCATATTTAATTACAGTACTGCGTGATGTAAAAAACCTTTCTATTCATCCAGTAAATTCGCAAGATTAATTGCCTGCCTAGTAAAACCAAAGCCCTTCACAGTGACTGCTTCCTTGAATTTGCTCCTGCTCCATACTTGCCACTGCTCTTTTTCCTTGCCTAGACCTTCTGAAAAGATCAGAAAAACTGGAGTTACACCATGCTGCTGGTCCCTGCCATTGAGACTTCGCGGTGAGTAGGCAGCGAGATGGTGCAGGGAACGCTCCCACACCGGCTCCGAGTGATGAGGATGAACTTTTCCTCCGTCTGCTATACACTCACCCCCCCCTCCCCAGACACCTAAGGCTGGGGTCTTACCATTTCTAAATTCCTCTGAAGGAAAACTGTATCTTGTCCTCCGAGGGAGATAGCAGACACTCTATTAAATACCAGAGCGAATGCAGAAGAGCAGGTCAAACTGAAGACCGACGGTCGGAACGTCTGCCGTGGTTTGGAGGGAGCTCTGAGGAAGGCTCAGCACAGCCCTCCTGCCCGGACGGCACGGACACACACCCCAGCATGCTTGGGTGAAGGAGCTCCCCAGGAAAGATGCTCTTAACCATGCAGACAAGAAAATCCTGCGAATGCGAATGTATTTATGATGGCAGACACTCGGTCTTCAAAAGAGATGCAAGAACTTCCCTATGAGAAGCTGGGCCAAGAGGTGCTGTAGGGCCAGAAATGAACCGCAAGCCAAGGCATGATGGAGAGGATGAGGTGGGGAGGAAGGCGTCAAATCGGAGGTCTCTGACATTTGGTTTCCCTTGTGCCCGCATTCTGGGAGCCAGGCCCATTAATCCCACCACCAAAGAGGAAACGTATACTCTGTGAGTTGGAGACAGAAATCATACCCGCGAACAGCGAACTCTGTGAAGTGTAACCCTAATCCACACAAATGACCCACCGTCCCTTTTGCTGGGTTCAGCACCCACAGGACGAAGCCGCTGCGAACCCCAACGTCCGCGGCAGAGCCTCCTCGTCCCGCTCGCCGCGTGATGCTGCAAGCACTGCCTGTGCCCGCCAACCAGCGCCACGGCCGCCGCCGCAGGCCTCCCCTCAGCCACCACGGGTCAGCTTTTCCACCTATCTGGGGAAAGTACTTGCTGCTCCTAATCTTTGCTACGAGGAGGACTTCAGTGCACTCGTTCAATACCTTGTAATTATGTTCACTAAAAAAAAAATATTTGCGCAAGTTTTATCAGTGTTTAAGGAAAGGCATTTGAACACAACAGTTTTGTTGTTACAGGACTTAAAGTGTGCTTCCCGCTTGTCCTCAAAAACAAGCCCTAGAAACACAGTAGCCAGCTTCTCTAAAAGGAATCCCCGCTTCCACTTTCTGAGCTGAAATGCCTTGAAACAAAACTGATTTTCAGAAAGCAGATACCTGTAATTTCCCAGAAACCTCCCCCCTCCAGGCATGTTAGGTGATGTGTGGCCAATATCGCTGTAAAAGAAAATAAATACAAACCTATTGCCACTATATATTGTTCCATTTTTAGTACTGGCGTATTTTGAAGACACCCAGACAGAGAGAAATCTACAGAGAGAAATCATAGCAAAAGTAAAATTAAATTTACTGATGACTTGAAAAAGATCAGTGCACACCCTTTTTCTTGTGAAAAACAGCAGAGCAGCATAGTTTGGAAACAAATTCTTTATATTCTCTCTTGATGCACTGCTGTGCCAGAATCATATCTTCCTAAGAGATCAGCAGCTGAGCACCTCACATGCTACCAAAAGTAACATTGCTAATATAAACAAATACTCATTTGCATCTGGAAATTTTATTGTCCAGAGAATGGAAAAAGATGCTTAAATGATTGTATCCTCATAGCTAAGGGGCACGTTCGATATATTGTAAGGCCGTACACTTGGAACAGAAAAGCAAGCAAGCAGGCAATAGCCTGGAACACCCATGAAGCCCCAACTAAAGCAAGTGCACAGATATTTTGGAATAGCTCTGATAAATAGGTCCATCTCCCATAATACCAGGTGGAGCATTTCACCCGATCGCACGTCCACCGAGCTGCTAAAAACGCAAAGGGTGTTCGTCTGCCTTGCTGGCAGCAGAGCCGCAGCCTGCCCGTGCCCTTCCGCCGCCCTGCCCCGAAGCAGCCCTGCCCCATGCACTTGCAGTCCAGTTAGGTTTTATTGACTGATTTCCTAACAGCTTCAGGAACGAACTGAAGACTCTTCATTTGCTGCCAAATGAAATAAAGTGATCTTTAATGTGTCTGAGTGCTGATCTAAATTAACTGCAACACCTTTACTGAACTTAGGTACACAGAAACGGGAAAATACATACCCCTTCCACTTACCTTGGAGTGGACAGATTTTATGGATTTAGCCAGATTTTTTAATTCTGTGTTTCAGCAGCTTTCCTGGCAAGCTGTGGTTATTTAATCTTTCCTTTCCAGGGAAACCAGTCTGATCCTACCTTCTCCTATGCAGAATTTCAGTCGCATAGGGTCCAAAGGGCCATACATTACATTTTCTCCACGAGACAGAGGCTGATATTGCTACTGCAGGCAAGCAGGATTCAGAAATGCTGCCAGCCGATGCAGTCTTGTTTCTAGGATATCACTGAAACCTCGCTGGAAGAAGTGCAGGAACACCTTGCTGCATATTAATCACTCTGGTATACAGGTGATGTTTGATGAAGGATGCAAAGTTAATAATCACCTATTAACCAGTATTACTCTATTGCCAGTATTATCAGGCTGAGGCTACCCCTATTACAGGCACAAGTTCCCCCTCCTCCCACCAGCAGCACTTACTGGAAAGTAAAACCTTTGCCCCTTTACATTGACACGTATCTTAACTGACACACAGGGCTGCTTATGCTTAGTTAAGCCAATGCCAGATGTCCTTCGTTAATGGGGAAAGGGGAAGATAACATTTCCACCCTTACTGTGGACCTGCTGAGGACCACGCAGCACTTCCAGCGGCCAGCTGACGCCTGCTGCTGGGCTGCCGTGGACAGCAGGGGACAGAGCGAGGTTTGTCTGCTCGGCACCAGAAACACCTGCTGAGATGCGCTGCTTTGGCTCTCGGCCCCGGGCACTGTTCCTCCTCGGCCAGAGCAGGATGTGCCGTGGCGCTGCAGCGGCCGGTCAAGCCCTCCGGTCTGCTCCCATCGCACCTCGCCAGCAACCGCATTCATTAAACAGCCTTCAGTCTCCCGACAGACCGTGTGAAGATCTTCCTGTTTTGATAAAAACAACTGCATCCCACTGTTTTGTATTGCCTGGGTTTTGTTTCCATTACTTCTCTCCCCGCACGCATTTGCCTGCATCGCCCCTCTCCTGAGCCCGCCGAGCATCAGGCTGCCTAGCCAACTTGCAGACCTGGAAACTGAAAACACTTCTGCTTTAGTAACTAAAATATCATTTAAATAAATTATAGATAACAAACAACCCCTGGCTACGGGGTAGGATTCTGCAAGTTTACCCAAAAAGCGAGGCGGCTGCGGCGTGCGCAGGGAAGGGCAGTGCCTGGGTGCAGCCGCCCACCCCGGAGCCGGCCCAGCGCTACCAGCCCCCGGGGGAGCACCAGCACCAGAGCAGGCAGAAGCCAGCAGTGGACCTGCTGCTGGACTGCTGCTCGAGCAAAGGGGTGCGTAACCACCGCCTGGACTGCCAGAACAGCAACAGTGCTGCCGTTGTTTATTCATTCCCTGGAAAATAGCAGCAGCATGACTACGTGGCGAATTTGTGGTTATTACCATTGAACCCTGGTGTTAGCACATATTAAGGAACCGCTGAGAGAAAGACAGGAAAACAAACTGGCTTTGCCTCTCGCTGCAGGCACAGTGATGCTAACGCTCAGGCCAGCAGCAGCTCCGCAGCCGGTGGGATGGGGAGGGCGGCCAGGCAGCATCCCACCACAGCGCGCCCAGGCAGGAGAGCTGGCCTCCGTAAGCGACCCTCTGGCCTGCTGAGGGGGTTGTGGTTATACTGTAACTGCTCAGAGAGCGCTGACCACTCAGACATACGAAGATGAGAATTAATTCTGCCCAGATGCTGTGACTGGCAGGGCGGGCGCCGGCCCCGGGAGGCAGCGGTGCAGCAGCTGGCACTGCTGCACAGCCACGCACCATGGGCTCGGAGATCGGGTGCAGTACAGGAGAGTAAAAGCCTTTGATAAGGGGGTGGTTACGATGAGAAATGTTTTTCAAAGCACTCTCCCTTTCCATTAGCTCTACCGCAGTTTTAAAACCTCAGCCCCCGGGTTGCCGGTCTGGTTTGGTGGTGTCTCTCTGTAGTTTTTTGAAGAAATCTTGATGTCTGATGTAGATAAGCCAGAAGAGAAAGCATGGTTTGTCCCTGCTTTCACAAGCTAGGTGAACCTTTTCTGACTCAAGAATATAAGAAATAGAATGGGCTATTCTGCACTCAAGCATATTCAGACTAAGACCCCTCCTGCACCACCAGCCAAGCCACTTTCAGGGGACTACTGAACTGGGAATGCCAAATATCTGACTGAAGTTCATCGCCGGGTTTTGGCATATAGTGGCAAACTTAGTTTGCCTCAGTTTCCTCCTTTGGTCATATCACCCCACACATAAAGAGTTTCTGTTTTCTGTGGCATGTCCTGAGGAACAGGGTCAGGGTGAGGAGGGCAGCTTGGTATCGTCCCCACGCCCCAGCCTCAGGGGTGCTGGAAGGTGAACTGGATCCTGCTGCACCCAGAGTGGTCTCAGTCTTCCGTCATTTCACTCGTTCAGTTGGCAGGATTACGACACGTGAGGCACAGTGTGTTACAGACTGGCAGCCTCTGTGCTCAGAACCAGGGAGCGTATTCAATGAAACACATGCATCTCCGGGATGTTTTCAATTACAGCACCTGATAACTATTACCGTTTGGAAACTTTCTGACCCTAATGTACTCCCATATCACGACCCTGAATGCATCATGAATATATTCCAGCAGCCTGTCATGCAAGAGCGACCTGACTGCCAGGAAGAAGCCCTTTGGGATTTTGTTTTTCTCTTTTGCTATTTTACAATTAATTGGCTTGAGGAGGACAAAAACGGTGGGGGAGAATCTCTCCCACCTCTCAAGCCTCGGCTACTTGCAGCCCAGTTTCCCCATCTCGCTTTCACATCATGACGTGGCACACTTCTGATTCACCTGGGGAATTTACCCGTTTCGCCACTTCATGCAGGTTATGGGATGGGGCTAATACTTGTTTAGAGAAGACTTCTGCAGGTCTGGTGGGCACAGCCCTGGAAGCGAAGCAAAACCCCCGCAGGGAGAGTGGGAAGAGAGCAAGACCCTGAACCCCTGACCAGCAACAGCCCTTCCCACGTGCAGAAGCAGATGCATGCCTACACGATACTGTCTGCTGGGGGTTATCAGCAGGGACGGACCCAAAAGCGCGAGCTTCCACATATTTTGTCACCCCCCAGTCACCTCTCCCATCAACCAGCCACCCAAAGGAGACAGACCTGCTGCTGCTGCAGCCTGCTTGATGGAGATATTACACAGCCGGGCACCTTGTGAAGACGCTCCCCCAAGGAACTGTGTGATGATGGGACACAGGCTGCAGACTACTCCCTTCAAAACCCGCCCCAGGCGACGCAAGCAGGAGGCTTCAGGAGCATGCCGGGGAAGGGACGGGACTTGTTAGCTCCTTCCTCACCTGGCAAGGCCTTCGCCCATTTGACCACGTAGACCAGCTGCCTCTCCCCGAGCTCATTCAGGCTGGTCAGCAGGTTGGAGAAGGAGTCGGGCTGGCTGTTGTCATGGCCGGCACACACCACACCAGGCTCGATGGCCTCCAGGACGTTGAGGAAGATGGGCTGGCACTCATACCCATCAATGCGCGTCATCACCATCTTGGGAGCTTGCTCCTCTGTGGGGCTGGATGAGCTGGCTGCCTCCATGTCATCTGGTGTCTTCAGGTTACCCAGCTTCTTCAGCTTGCGGGCTGTGGAAATGACACATTTTAGTGTGATGCTTAAAAATAAAATAAACAAAACTTGAGGTTTCTTGGCCTCCAGCTCCATCACTTCTATCTACGAGGAAAGGGAAACTGGTAGCCGGCAGCAGCTACTCCTTCAGTGCCCACTGCCCAAAGACTGCCTCGGCATCGCAGACCTCACCTAAGGACAAAAGGGAGCACGCACTCCACAAGGAAATACGTCTGCCTGTTAATCTTATATGGAAAAGAACAAGCATCATTTACATCCTCAGCCATGACCAGTCTCACATTAACTCCCACTTAGAAATGGAGAGGAAGAACTGGGGAAAAGAGGGAAGAGATGACACGATTCAAACAACTGCTCACATGCAATTAAAAAGGGAAGCAATGCAAGCAAATAAATTCATTAGATGGACATGTTCCAGGGAAAAAAGCCATTGCACTCGGATGCTCAGGTGGGATTTGTTCCATCCCAGGCCAGGGTGGAAGCACGATGCAACTGAGAGAAAAGTCCGGCGCTCCTGCAACCCCTGCTGCCCTGTAACCAAGCTTCCCCAGCCGGGTCACTAGTCTACAAATATATTATGGAAAATACATTTTAAAAGCTAGCAGGTGGTCCCACGGCTGTTTCCCTGGAGTCTCCCCAGCTTGCCCACCACGGAGGAGAAGACTCGGGCAGGGGTGGCCTTGGTCTGCTGGCCAGCTTCAAGAGGAACACCGGCAGAGTGGGCTGCGGGGTTGGGACTGCGGGCAGCCGACGACTGTGCCCCTGTCACCGTGACAAGGTCTCTCCTGGGCACCCGGCTCTTCACTACAGATGCCAACTGGCCAGCAAGATACACCAGGAGCTTCAGATGCGTGACTTCAGAATTCTTACAGAGACCGTGTTCACCTAATTCGATACCTACATGACAGCGTTCAGCACAACGTGGGTTAGCAGGCTACTGCAGACAGGAACAGCTTTCACCCCTTAGCGACTCCAAAAATCCTAATTAATTAGAGGGAAAAAAAAGCTGATCGCTTAATTTAAGCAGAGAATATAACATCAAACCAATTGTCCTTGGGGCTTTGGCTCCTTCGTTACATGATACTTATCTCAAATTTCCTTTCAGCTGTAATTAGAAAAATAAGCAGCAAAACATAAAACTGCCAAGTTAAAGTGCAGCTTTGTAAATCAATTCAAAACGTTGATCTTTAAGTAACGTACTTTGGATGATCTACGGGAAGAGCAATTAAGACCGGCTGCTCCGTAAAAAAAGGAGGAGAAAAGAGTAATAAAAATAAGAGAGAGCAACAGGCAAACAGGGCTGTGGTGCAGCGTGACATGCTCCAGCCATCGTCTGCTCGGATGCAGCCCAGCCAGAGCCTCAAGAGAGCCCCTGGAGAGCCGATCCCTCGGGACAGGTACGGCACCACTCTCCCTGGAAGCTGCACATGGGTTTTGCTCTCGACAAGCAGCATGGAAGGAGAGGAGCGCAGAACACTGATCCCTCGTTTCCAAACAACCTTGCGTTAGTTCGGGAAGGAGGCACCAGGGCTAGCTCCACCTGAGGCAGAAACCATGCCTCATGGTCGTGCTTGGCACTGGACCTTCAGAGACGGGAGTGCTGCTAGGAAGAAAAGCTCCCGGTCTTAAAAGAAGAAATAAAGACTAAACTGTATCTTCCAAAGATGAATAATCAGTGCCCATGAGGTCCTGTGCACAACTGGAGCCAAAAGCCACACTGTGTAACACACACACATGGTTTGGTTTAAAGGTTAATTTTTCTTCTTAAAATTGAATTATCTAGTACTAAGAGATACTGAGTGAAGTAAGAGGAGAGCAAGCAACCAGCTGTGCTGACTCTGAGATTGCAGCCATAAACCAAACCCCTCCGTGTCGGAGAGCAGTGAAAGCGGATGATAACTGCTCCATCAGAGGAGCCCTGTGTCTGCGCTTTCCAGGAGCAGTTGTTCCACAGATCACTGAAATACTGATGCTGCTAGATGGAGAAAAGCTTCAGAGGTAAAGAGTAGCTTATATGCAGTCACCTGTGCAAAAGCCCTCTTTGGTGGTAGCTCCTACTCAACAGCTACTGGGAACAAAAACAAATAAAAAAGATAGAAATTAAAGACATCTGTTATACTTTTTTTCTGGGATGAGCTAAGCTAGGCAGAAGCCTGCACTGTACTTCTCCAAGCCAAGGTGGGACGAACCCCGGCACGTGTGGCTGAGAGGCCGTTTCCCGGCTGGGCCGCTAGCAGGGACTGCAACGCTCAGGAAAGCACCGCGCTGCCCGAGTCGCGCCCCCGGCGCGTCTGCAGCCCGGCCTGGGGTTAATCGAGAAAACAGCGTTTGTGTTCAAAAAAAGGCTCAGAGGGCATAATTATATGGTGTCACGATAAAGCATTCACCAGTGCCAAGAACCCCTGGGGAGCACGCCGCAGAGCCGTCATTGACGTGACACACGTTTTAAGCAACCTAACCTGCCCGCCCTCCCGCCAGGCGTTTCTGAAGCTGGTGAAGGAGCGCGCTGGCCCCAGCACAGATTTTTTACAAGTGCCAGGACTCGGGGAAGTTCTGGGGACCTGGAAGAAAACCGCTTTTGCTCTGGCGATGACAGAGAAATGCTGCCAGCCCCAGGCACCACACACTGATTTCAGCTGCGGGCAAAATGACAGAGAAGCTGAAACAGGACTTGACTTATCTCCTGTTCTTTACATTTTTTATTAACGTCAGCATGTGGCTTGTCAAAAACAGATCCTGTCAAGCTACAAATCTTTTCAGGCAGGATAATTTGAGTTGATAATTACAATAGTACTGGTATATCAGACTTGTTTAAGAGATCTGAGTCAGTCTCACCCACATGAATCAAAAAATCAGACGGTACCGCTGAATGATCTTAAATCACCCAGGAGATACATCTCCAAAGTAATTATAAATGTTGAAACAACATCAGACAGGCTTGTTTCTTGTGATGGTTATTTATGGCCCTTTACTAGTGACTGTCTACATTCATTCAAAAAAAAAAATAAAATTAACCATTTCTACTAAAGCCTACTACAGTCCGTGTGACAATGCAAAGATGGGGAAACAGTAACGAACATTAGGGACTGATAATTGAACGGACTGATTAAGGTCTGCAGATACACTCAGTCTATTAAAGCAAAGTACATTTCACTATAAGTGGATATATTGAGCAACTGAAAAAGTGAGCCGTATCCAATGAGTGTCAAACCCTATCCTCGGCAGCCTGAGCTTGCACCAGAAGCTGATGGGCAAACACAGAGGCCTGAGCTGGCAGGATGGTTCAGCGGAGACAGGACGGACGGGATCCCATGCCATGTGAAGGAGGAAACCACTGGCCTGGAGAGCATCTCACCACCGCCTTTAAGCACTGATGCTGCTGACACTGGCAATCTGTGATTAGACGTTCACCGTACGAGGGAGGCGTTCGCAAACTGCAGAAGCCGTAAGAATAGTAAAGACTAGGCAATGCACCTTGAGAAAGGAAGTAAAGAATTTTACCTAGGTGGCTCTGCAGAAAGCTGAAGGGTTATTAAGTCACAGCCAACAAATACCCACAGCAGGGACAGAAATTCAATACAAGTAGCTTTTTCAATCTAGCAAGCAAAGACATAATAAAGATCCAGTTGCTGGAAATCAAGGCCAGACAAAATGAAAAATAAGGTACATCTATCACAACACTGAACGTGATTAACTACTGCAACTGTGTGGCAAAAAATGTGTTAAGTCTCCACTGCTGGAAACGCTTCCATTGATAGCAAATGTTTTTGTAAGACATGAGCTCTACTTTAACCACAGTAACTGGACCTGATCAGGGAGAAATACAGGTACGCCTCATGCCTTGGGCTTTGACAGGCTATCAGCAGTTATTACAGCAGTTTTCTAGCCCTACCATCAATGAAATTAAATTAATTTTACGTGTTTGGGAGGTTTTGCCCCAAGGCAGGACCAACACAGAACGCAGTTGTTAGGCTGAAGGTGCACAGCAGCCGCCCCGCAGCAGAGGCAGGCTGCCAGCTCCGGCTGAGGGCAGAGGTGCTTGGCTCTCGCAATGGGAACAGCCTACAGGACCTTGCACGCCGGGATTAAAATGCACTGGCAGCAAACAAACAGGAGGTGAATGAAATCTGGAGCTCTGCAGTTCAGCAGGAGTTGTGTTGGCTGAGTGATGTGCAGGGTGCAGACTGGAGCAGGATGGAGGGGTCCGGAGGCCCGTGTGTGCAGTGGGGGCTGGCAGGGTCCGTGCAGCCGCGGGTGCAGCGGCACCCTTCCCGTGCTCAGGGGACGGCAGGGTCCGTGCAGCCGCGGGTGCAGCGGCACCCTTCCCGTGCTCAGGGGACGGCAGGGTCCGTGCAGCCGCGGGTGCAGCGGCACCCTTCCCGTGCTCAGGGGACGGCAGGGTCCGTGCAGCCGCGGGTGCAGCGGCACCCTTCCCGTGCTCAGGGGACGGCAGGGTCCGTGCAGCCGCGGGTGCAGCGGCACCCTTCCCGTGCTCAGGGGACGGCAGGGTCCGTGCAGCCGCGGGTGCAGCGGCACCCTTCCCGTGCTCAGGGGACGGCAGGGTCCGTGCAGCCGCGGGTGCAGCGGCACCCTTCCCGTGCTCAGGGGACGGCAGGGTCCGTGCAGCCGCGGGTGCAGCGGCACCCTTCCCGTGCTCAGGGGACGGCAGGGTCCGTGCAGCCGCGGGTGCAGCGGCACCCTTCCCGTGCTCAGGGGACGGCAGGGTCCGTGCAGCCGCGGGTGCAGCGGCACCCTTCCCGTGCTCAGGGGACGGCAGGGTCCGTGCAGCCGCGGGTGCAGCGGCACCCTTCCCGTGCTCAGGGGACGGCAGGGTCCGTGCAGCCGCGGGTGCAGCGGCACCCTTCCCGTGCTCAGGGGACGGCAGGGTCCGTGCAGCCGCGGGTGCAGCGGCACCCTTCCCGTGCTCAGGGGACGGCAGGGTCCGTGCAGGCACCTGTGCTCGCAGTAGGATTTGGTGCTGTGGGAGAGGCAGGATGGTGCACCAGCAGAACTGAGCACAGGAAACCAGCATGATCACTTTTTTTTTCTTTTCCTTCTCTTGGGCTTTACAGTGTTGATCGGGAGAGAAGATTCTGCTTAATGGATTTCAGCTTGCAGGTCAGAATGATCTCAATCAATAATAAAGTGCTTCGACATATTGCCATTCTGTGCCAAAGCAGAGAGTCCCAAATAAGGTATTCAGTATGTCACCTCCTCCTCCTCCCATTAAACATACTGAGAGCTGCAGGTCACAGACAGCTCTGTTATACCTTACAAGTGACTGATAATTAACAGGCAGTTAAAAACAACTGTTTGGAGCTTGGAAGCATTTTCAAGCTCTGCTTCTCTACTGTGGGAGAAATAACCGCAGTCAAACTCATAGCATGCATGTTTCTAACAATTGTCTTTAAACCGACATTCAAAACAAATGTAAAACAGACGAGGCAGAACAGGTCAGGGTGACCCAAAGAACTTAAGAAAAAGAAAGGGGGGGGCTATCAGTATTAGCATTAATTTTGTCAGTGTGTCCTGCAGAAGGTTACACTGATGTATGTCTTCTCTGACTTGAGGAAATTTCACCAGAAAAAAATCACTTCAGGATAACAGCGTGCTTGTTTTGGATGGCATTAGGAAGCCCTGCTGCTGGCTGAGGACCAGGGAGCTGGGTTTGCCTCCCGGCTCGGGAGCCCAGCAGTCCCATGGGCAAGGTGGCGGTGGCAGCTCAGCCCCGACCCTCCCAGGCAGAGGAGGGAAGGGTCCCAGCGGAGCCTCCCGGCTTCCCAGGAAGCCGCGGCCATGAACGGCCACCAGCAGCCAGGAAAATGACTGTCACCAGGAACTCCTGCAGGAAGGCGTGCAGGCAGGCACGGCACTGGGACAGGCTCCTCTGCCTCGCTCCCTCCCAGCTGGGCTGGATGCCCAGGGCTGGGGGCAGAACCAGGGCAGCAGATACTGAGAACTGAGATGGGGATAGCCGCCTGGTAACTTCAGCAAGCAAACTGCCTGCTTGGTCGCATCAGGTGGATTGGGCACCTCCCGGGTGCTCCAAAATCGCGGTGTGCCTTTGCACGTGCCCATACACTTCGCTCCCGAAGCGCTGCAGCAGCAGCACCCTGCCGTTTGCCGACAGCTCACCTGCAACAGAGCGGGAGCGGAAGTGAAGAGCAGTCACAGCCAGCACACGGCGTTGACGTCGTGAGGTTTTAGGACTTCATTACCTTTTGGGATGTTCATTTTTTCTGCTTGCTACCAGGAGGAAAAGAGCGAGTTGCACGTTTCTGCATCACCCCCTGCCCAAGAGCTGTGTCCCCACCGCGCTCAGATTTACCAGCTGCTGCTGCAAAAGCAGAGGGGAGCAGGCTGGCTCCTGCCCTGCCAGCTGGACGTGTTTGTTGGTACCTGAGCTCCAAGAACTGTCTGGGCAGAAACAAAATTAAAACCACTGCTCCTTGATGAGCAATAAACCAGAACTATTTCAGTAGCAAGTTCTTCAAGACAACGAACGTCCCAGGGGTCCAGCAGCTCCGGGAGGCACTGTCCATCCCAGCAATGGTGGAAGTATTTAAACTAAAATGTTGGCACGCCTAACTAGCCAGGGCTCCCCCACCTCCCTCTGCGCCGTGCCTGACACTGCCAGTGGCCTTCCTCCCTGTATCACCCGTGACTCCCCTCCGCGTCGCTGTCAGGGACCTTTTCATCCTGGGTCAGGTCCGCCAGCCCCGTCTTTCAGGGTGTTTTCTTCCTCACCCTCACATCAAATGAACACAAAGGTGAGCCACGCAGTGATCTACACTGTAGCTTCTAGATTTTCAGCAGAAAGCCTCAGATTTTGGATATGGGCACTTTTCAGGTTTTGGTAGAACTACAGGTGTTGGAGCAGAGACAAACTGTGACAAGGCTCTTTACCAGTGATACAGGAGCAACTTCCATTCAGCGAAGAAAAATACTGGGGCTGTAATTTTATAGGAAAAATGCCCCTTTCTGCCTGGGAAAAATCTTCTTAAAATGTGAGCGCTCTGCTCAAGGAGGCTTTGGTGTGAATGACAATCCAGGCTTTAGTTTAAGGAAAAGAATGTTTCCTGAAACTCCAACAAAAGTTTAATGAAAGTCACAGTTTTGCTATTAGAAACCTGCAGATGTTTCCCGAAACTCATTACACTCCATCAGCCTCATTTTTTCAGACATTTACTGACTATCAGTATGCTGTGTACATCTGTTCTCTGCAGGATTAGCCCAGCTGCCCCAGCCCCTCGCAAGGACCCAGGGGACGTTATTCGGACAGTACCTCCGAGCGTCATCCCAGCCTCGTAGCACTTCCGCAGGCGGCAGGACGGGCAGTTTTTCCTTCTGAACTTGTCGATGGTGCAGTCGTTCCGGCTGGCACAGAGGTACTTCTGTTTACCTACAAACATCAGAGGAAACAGCAGGTGGGTGGTGGGTACTGATCAGACCAGGTTTCCAAGGAGTAATGGGCTCATGCTTTCTCAGCATCACCAGGGTCACTGGCATCGCTGGAGGAGAGGAGAGGGAGAGGGAGAGGGAGAGGGAGAGGAGAGAACTATATCAGTACTGGTTTCCCAGTTCACCCCCCAGCAGAAAATTTCTGTTGGAAGTTGGTATCTTTTGGGAAAACAGCACAGTTCTGCCTCTGCTGCTACAGGAGTGGTTCGTTGCCAGACGTAGACGCTTTGTACAAGGGCTGGCTACCCGAAACGCAGAGCCGGTCACTGCTGTTTCGCCATACTTCAGCACCCTCTCTGCCCGTCCCCCCTGCTGCCAGGTGACACTGCCTCTCTTTACCCACACACGTCAGAGGCTTTTAGACCAACATCTCCAAGGAGAAAAATCACTCTGCACTGTGCAGCACAGCAGAGATAGTCAATAGATAGCAATTAAAAAGTAATGAAATATGGATAGTTTGGTTCTCATTTTTTAAATGTCATACATCTCTTGCTTGGCTTTTTGCTGTGTCGAGCTGGTTTTCTCCCAGAACACCTTCAAAATACAGTTTGATCCTCCTGCCACGGCACTTAGGTAGGTTTGCTGAATACAGTCCCTAGGCAGTGGCCTTCCCTCTACAACCACAACTCTCTTTTCAGTGACTTTGGAGCTGAATTACTTTTTGTGCCACCCATTAACGCTAATTGGGTTTGCTGTCTGCAGGTTACAGGCACTGCGGTTGGGGAACTGATTGCATGGGGAGCTGCTGCCACCCGGGCTCTGCCGCCCGGGGCCTCATGCCAGGATGGCACCAGTCACCCTGTCCCCTGGGCTGCTCACAGCCAGCCAGGAGGAAACTGGGACCAGCGATTCCCTGTGAGGGAGAGCCTGCACGGCCAGCAGCAGGTTTAGGGGGGCTTGCAGGAAATTCAGAAGTCACTTATTGTCAGACTGACCGGTATCTTAGGCTCACCTTTCCACTTTTTTAGAGAACAGCCCGTAGAGCTCCAGATTTCAGCTGCTCTTTTCTTCTTTTTACTGCCTCATTTGCTAGACATGCTAAGAATGAACTTTCCTCCTGACTCATAATTTGTTTTCTTGTCAAGTTTAAACACGTTTACTGGATCAGGATTTATCTGATGTTCCTCACACCATTCCAAACTAATCCAGTCTCAGTAAATAACAGAGCTGTGCACCTCAGACACCGCATAAGTAGCCTACATGGGATACCAGGCTATATCCAGCTTAACTTTTATTTATCATCCTGCAAGCGTTTGCTTTCTATGTTCTTATAAGAATAGCCCTTTGGAGTCATCAGAGATCCATTAAAAGGAGGAGGTTGAACCTAGCGGCTTAATGTACTAGTTTTGACAAGAGATGCGCCCATTTTGGTGCACTGATTTAACAACTCCCCACATCCCACAAACTCGTCCACAACTTCTGAAGATATCAGAATCAGAAAAAGCAGCACATTTTTAGCAGCCCGGTATCATAGACCTCACTGGCACCGTCTGCTGCTTCCCCATCACCTTCCCTGCTCCAGAGAGCGGCTTTGCCTTCTGCGCCCGTGGGAGGGAGGAGCCCGCAGAAGGTCCCACCGCTCCTCCCCGCGCTGGCTGCGGCTTCGCTGGCACGACTGGCTGCCAGCTGCAAAATCCCGCTTGCAGCCTCTCATCACAGGGTCGCAGAAGAGTCGTTATAAGGCTTGGTTATAATCAGCTTCTCACACTGCGTGTGCATGGGACTGCACTGAAGATCTACAAAAATACCATACGTTTGAACTTCTTCGAATCGTCCCCATTAAAAGCTGATCATTACACCACCCCCGGTGCCTTAGCTGTTAAGCCTGGAGACATAATGGGGCAAGAGTGCATTACCTGCAGCACGTGATGCCTTGCTAAATCCCTTTAGCACAGTTCTCATCAGCACCTCTTCTTGTCCCCCTCCCTTTGCTCATTACCAGCATTAAGGACACTTCGACAAGCCTCAGAAGCAGCGATTACACCAAATCCCAGAGAACACAAGCACCATCCTCCCTTTCAATGGCTCGTTGAGGGGGATGAGTAATAAACAACTTCAGGTGAAAATGGGTTACTTGGAGTTATTTTTGTGCTATGGGAAACGAGCGCAGAGGCCGTACTCTCTCCACTCGGCCTCTTTACGTGCATACAAACAAGAACAGATGCCCTACTTTCTCAGGCATGGGCATGGAGAGCTGTAAGGTGATTTTGCTCCCTTTCCCCTCCAGCTGCACTGCAGGATTCCTGTATCATGACAATGTGTGACACTGGGGTGCTCCGATGGGATGCCCATCAAAACTACCACGAGTATAAAACGGCTGGGGTTGGGTTTACTGGGAAGGCTCAAGCCCGGCCCACGGGGCCAACTCAGTCTCTGGCCAAGGCCATCAGGCTGCTGCAAGCTGTGCTGCCCCGGGAGCATCCACACAACCCTCCTGCTCTCCCCTCGCCCATCGGCTCCTGCTCCTTCCCTATCTCACCTCCCTAGTCTAAACTACAGCACTTTTGCAACAATAATAGCTCAAAATCCTTTAAAAGGTCAAACCTCTCTTGTGAATGGCTTTAGGAAGGGAAGGAGGCACAGTCACTGCCTGAGCCCCCCAAGGACGCTCCAGGGTCAGGCACAGCTCTATCTGAATTCCCCTGCCAGGAGGAGGAACATCCACCGGGCCCCAGCCCCCCCCTCTCCCCCAGGCTCCGGGCAGCGTCCCAACGCGCGGGTTCGTCCCCCACCCTGCTCCGTCCCCCCAGGCACCCCGGGAGGGGAGCAGGGGGTGGATGAGATCTGGGGACCAGGTTCAAGCCTTGCTTGATGAGGCAGCTGTGCTATTTCCCATCAGCTCTTCAGCAGCGTCCGCCACCTCCGGCACTGCTGGGAAGGGACTCGGAGAGGGAGCGATCTCCCACCAGCCGAGACCAGGCAGGTGCCTGTGCGCCGGCGGCCTCCCAGATCACTGTGCACAAAACGGGAACACTACAAGAGTCTCCACAATAACTTTAGCTCCCTGCCGATGGGCTCGGATGAATCCAAGCTTTTAAGTTGCAGTCAACAACTCACCCCATGGTCATGGTACAGTGATTTTGCTGAAATAGTGAGGGCCTGCTTCCTGGCTCACAAAATAAACTCTGGGGGCAGGAACCAATTTCCTGTTAACTGTACGCGCACAGCCTTTCACAGTTTATTTTAGGCTGTTAGCCATTAACAAAAAGGGAAACAAATGGTCATGCAATGGATATTCATGAGTCTGCTTTTGATCAGCCTGAGAATAAGCGGCTTGCTCATCTTGTCCTGATTCCTAGGGATGTAAAGAATCTCCTTTTAATACTGGAGGAACCCAGCGCCCTCATCACTGCTATCCCCAGCTGTGGATAGGGTTTGTGAAACAACCCCATGACCCGGGAGAGGGATCACACCATGTCACTGCCCCAGTGAAGGCAACTGTCCTGAACGGCCTGCGCTCGTCCCATCGACTGCAGAGAACCGTGATGCCCGGGACACTCATCGCCTCCGGCATGGACTGACACACCGCCAGACCATGCATCTCTGGTGGATACGCCAGCAACAGCAGCTCCCCTGCTCCGTCCAAACCAGCCTACACCGTCACTTCTCTCCAAGCTGGGAGCGTGCACTACTTGACAGGGACGTGAACGGCTGCGTAACCCGAGCAAAGCACGGGTGTACGGAGGAGAAGGTGCCACTGGCCCAGAGAACAAGGAAGGGTGGCTAGAATACAGAAGGGTTCCATCTGTCTTAAGTAACTTCTCATATACAGAGACGTGGTTTTAACTTCAGGGTAATTTACTCTCTTCATTTAAGAACAAGCTGAGACATTTGCAATCAGCTGTTCTTTATTTGAAGATAAATGCACTGTTTTTTCTTTTATTGAGTTTAACACTGGAATAATTTTTTTTCTCTTTTTCTTTCCTGTAAACAATAGAGGTGCTTTCTCATCTTACTCCAAAGCAGAGGCTCTTGCTTTGCAAACCTGTATGTACAGGTCTAAGCTTTAAACATACTCCCCTATTCTACCCAGCGGTCCTGCTCTTGGCAAAGCCAAACACCCAGACTTTTTACAACGGGGATGTTGGCAAGACATCGGCCCCAGATATAATTACCCAGTTGACGACACTGCAGATGTATGCCTAGAGAAGGCCCGTCTCCTTCCCTGCCGATCCGGATGCTGTTTTACAAGCATGTAGTTGAGAAGCGAAGTTACAAAGGTACTCAGTACCCCTCTGCTATGTCAGACCTGCGCAGGAACCCCAGGAGATCAGTCTGCACAACCGAGGCTCTCGCAGGCTGCTGTAGCTCCCCGCTTCACTGCACACCACAAATACGCTGCTGTACCACTGCCCCCTTTGCTGGCAACACCCCCCGAGGGCTTGGGCTCCCTCCCGTGCCACCTCATGCCAGGCAGAAAGATGCTTCTGCCATCACTGAGTCCTCCTGCTCATCACCTGGGACTGCAATGAACACCAGCAGCAAAGGGAAAAGCAGTTCTCCAGCCTTGACTAAAAATAAAGATTTATGGAGAAAGATTAGTTGCTCAATCCAGAGACGTTATTTAACTAAAAGCCTGTTGCCACATGAGTAGTTGTGCCTAGAGTAGCTTTCTCTTCCAGAAAGCAAAGTAATCTATGCGAATGTCTAGAGTAAGATTTATGATTGTGAATGTGAAAACCCATTAAATGCCTTTTAGAAGAGAGATATATTCTTGTATTTCAGGGCATAAACAAAATTCGAACAGTTGGGGGATAAGGTCAAGTTTTCTGAGAAGGCGAATCCCCCAGGGGCTCGTGTACTCTTCCATAAAAACTCTGGTCCCCATCACTGTCCGCAGCTGAGCTATGGCAAGAGCTGAGCCTGCAGGTTTGGTGCTGGGGCTGCTCTGAAGTTCCCTCTTTATGCCCCCATTAGAAATAATCAAAGAGGGCACAGCTATAAAGCTCTTGGGAACCAATGCTAAGCTACTATTAATAAACCATCTTTGCAAAGCCATTTTCTTAATAGTCACCATATTTACCAGAAGACTAAAGAAAACAAAAGGAAAGCATCCAGCCCCAGTGACACAGTGCAGGCTTNGCCTCCTAAACCATGTCCCCAAGTGCCACATCTACTTGTTTTATAAACACCCCCAGGGATGGTGACTCCACCACTGCCCTGGGCAGCCTGTGCCAGGGCCTGACAGCTCTGTCAGGGAAGAAATGGTTCCTAATACCCAATCTAAACTTCCCTGACACAGCTCGAGGCCGTTTCCTCTCATCCCATCGCTAGTTACTGGGGAGAAGAGACCGACCCCCCTCACCACAGCCCCCTCTCAGGCAGCTGCAGAGAGCGATGAGGGCTCCCCTCAGCCTCCTCTTCTCCAGGCTGAGCCCCCCCAGCTCCCTCAGCCGCCCCCCAGCACACTTGTGCTCCAGACCCTGCCCCAGCCCCGCTGCCCTTCTCTGGACACGCTCCAGCCCCTCCATGTCCTTCTTGTCCCGAGGGGCCCAAACCTGACCCCAGGATTCGCGGGGCGGCCTCACCAGTGCCCAGCACAGGGGCATGATCAAATGGTGACGGTCTTTGAAAACGGTTCACTTTAGCTTGTCTTTTTGAAAACTGGCAAGAAACAGTTGAGTTGGCCCAGCGACATTTCTCTGGTGCAAGCCTAATCCTCAGCAGGTCAGGATGTAGATCAATAATCCATATGGAGAGTGACTGGAAGGGAATCAGAACCAACTGCACAGCACTCTGGCTGTTAGCCCCCCAGGAAATTTGCCAAACACTGTTACTTTTTTTCATTTAGCTCTCTGCTATTTAAAGGCAGTCCCACGGGAATACAGCCTAAGGTGTCCCAGTCCTGTGCTGCCAGGAACACTGCACGGAGGCAGCTCTGAACTGGCCACGGCGGCCATCAGACCTCGCGCAATCTTGGAGGGAGGAGGAAGGCCTACCATTTTCAGGGATGGATGCAGGGGACACAAAAATGACTCCCTTCCTGGATGGGATAGGACAACAGGAACGCCTGGACGGCCAATTGATTTGGAAGTGGGTTGTGTTTGAAGGATTCTTCTGTTTCAGGGACAAGTGTGGTATCGCGAGGACCAAACCCTAATGTCTTTAATTCATCCAAGCCATCCTAACCATGTGAAGTGATGCCCTTGTGTCGAGAAAAAACAAAGCCTGTGCTGAGGGAGATGCACTTTTTGCTTACCAAATCTTTGTTACTGTAGGAGAAAGAGAAATTAGGAGGAGGAGGAGTCCTCCTTCGCAGGCTGAGAGTGTGTCTGACAGCAGAGGAGCAGCAGCACTCCTCGCCAGGGCAGTGAGCCCCAACCCTCTGGATCCCTCAGCGCTGGGACACCAGAACAGGGTGACAGAAAGGGAGAGACAAACGCCAGGTGTGATTACAAAAAGAGGCTGGACATCTTGCAAGTGAGGAAGTCCACATCAGAGCTGAAGAATCTGCAGGGTGCATTTTAGAGCTGGCCTATATATAACCTGGACATCTTGAGAGAGTCTGTAAATCGACAGAGCTGACAGAAAGAGATCAAGAAAAAACTCATGTCTTTTTTGTTAACTGTTCCAGCATCTTTCTGGAAGAACTGGTTGGACTTGAGCTTGCAAAAAATCCTCAAATCTGTCAAACATTTATCAAAGCAGGAGCGATCTGCTCTACTGGAAACCACGCAAATACCTCAGCGTGTTTCAAAGGGGAAGAGGAATCAATGTCATAACTTTGGGGGTTTTTTAAAATCTTTTCCTTTTGTAATCACTTAGAAAGCGGGGTATGTCTACAAAACCTTCTTAAATAGCACTGCATTACTGCCAAAGAAGTTCAGTATTATATTAGGCAAAGAATACGATAAAAGAAAAACTATGTGTCTAGCCATTCTCCCTTCCCTCTGAGGTGATCTATTTGTCCTGCTCTTCAGTTCCCAGTCCATTGCTTCTCCTACCCGTCGGAGGCTGCTGGTTTACACCAGTAACAGGAAGGTAACAGAGGCAGAAGAAAAGGTTTCTTTTCTTTTCTCATCGGGGAAGCTTTCTGCTCTGCTGTTGTAAAAAGTCTCCAACGGTGACCTAAGGTTTTCAGAGATGCATTTTACAGACTTTAAAACATGCAAACACACTGAAATACCAGCTTTCAATATTGCTCCTCAGCTTTAAGAAGGAGAGGTCTGGCTGGAAAATCACCAGGAGTTAGGATAGAGATCATCATCTACCACTACCCTGCATTCAGTATTTATAAAGGAGTCTGATTTATTGTCTCTTCCCCAAAACACTCCCTCCGTGTACCTCAGGGCAACATGAGATGAAGCCTCGCAGGCAGCAGGACCCCCCCACCGCTGCTGCTCCTCACTTCAGCCGCGCTTCGCTCCATGGTCTCGCCCAGGGGAAAGGCAAGGGGCTGCTGCTGCCCAGTCCTAACGCAACCAAACACCCTCTGCGATGCCTCAAGGCTTAAAAACTAAGAAGAGGCATAAACACCATTTAAATTAATGACAGCACAATCAGGAGAGGGAACAACACCCCAGCAAATGCTTAAGAGCAGTGGAAGCAGCCCAGGCTGCCTCCTCTCCCCCAGCAGGCATCTCACAGCCCTCGTCCACACGCCATGCGGGACGGAGCCCACCCTGGTGTAAAAGGAGGAGCACCGCTCCGGGACTCTCCAGCTGACACGGGGTATTTCATCAGCAGTTTATCTGGCAGAGAGAGACAAGACTCCACTAACTTGCTGACTTAAACAAGCATCTGTTATTTACTCTGGCTGCACAAGCCAATCCACTCGGCCTTACACAGAATTGGAGTATAGCAAAGAGACATATCTGTAAATGATTCACTTGGGAAAAGTATGCCAAACATATTATCTATTAATATTATTTGACTGCCCTATTATAGCAACAGGATGCCGTTCTCCTCTATGGCACAGCTCCAATTCTTCCCTGAACTAGTGCTGGCCAGGTCACTCCTGGCACGCATGATGGATGCGGGGAAATGCGACCCCGCAAACACGCAGGGTAATGCTAGAATTAATCTAGAAGCAGTGCTCTGACAATGGCAGGTGAGCACCCATCAGTTTGAGACCGCGCTCGACAGAGGGGTGACGTAAGGCGCAGGAGGGGAAGGTCACCGCGAGACACGCCAGAGGCAGAAGCCTCCATCCCCATCGCTGGCCGCCAGCTGGGAACCGCGGTGCCTCCCTCTCCCAGGGATGCCACAGCCCGTCACACCGATTGCCAACGGCGTGCCGGTGCACCAAATAAATTATGTTAGCACCGAGGAAGAAGGATGATTTGTATTGGTTCATCACTCCAGAAGACAAGTCAGATGAGTGATTTATAGGCACGTTCCGTTGCCGGACAGTTAGGCTTCCACAACAGAGACTCTCACTCTGCTGCCAAGGAATCCCGACTCTTAACTGCAGTTAGAAACCAGACATTGCTGACCCACAGCCCAAGGAAACAGCTGGGCTAGGTCCTTCTACATGCTGATTACCAAGGAAAGATGGTGCAAAGACCCTGCTGAAAGGGAACATCTGGGCTCACACTTATCTCTGGAGAGCCTGCCGCTACAGAGCTCGGCATGAAGAAGTTGCTTTCTCAAGGGTTGGGGAGAAGGATCATGGACACCAAGGTCAGAGCATGGCTCCTGATGGACAGACAGTTCTGCCGTTTTGCAGGTATTGAGAGAAGTGACCCTCTGAAAGGGATGCAAGAGAGGAAAAGCATCCCCTAAATTTGGAGTTGTAGGTCTGAGATCACAGGAGGGCTGACAGAAACTTGAAGCACCCTTGAGAGTCAAGAGGAGAAGCAGGAACTGACTGCTCCAGGGTCTCACTAAGTCAATAGGATAATCAGGCAT
This sequence comes from Anhinga rufa, assembly GCA_013400875.1. NCBI lineage: Eukaryota > Metazoa > Chordata > Aves > Suliformes > Anhingidae > Anhinga > Anhinga rufa. The sequence goes on along the minus strand of VZTV01104828.1, from coordinate 20,013 downwards.
TGAAAAGGATTGTGTTTTAGCAAACTGGTTTGGCTCCTTTTTGAGGGCAATCTGTAATGTGGAATGACAAACACAGGACAAAGAAATCAATCTATCCTTGGATTTTCTCCTTTACTAGTTTAAGAGACCTTAAAACCCACCACACTTTGTCCCCTCTTGCCTCAGTCCCCTTGGCTTGGCAGGCTCCCCAGAGCAAGGCGGCTTAACCTTTCAGCAGGAGGAAAACATGTCATGATGCTGCAAATGCCTCCAGCACTTGTATGTTAATGACTTGACTGCTGATGAGAGAACTTCTGTCAGTAACATCTGACTCTCAGGCTACTTTGGTAGAGAAAGCCAACACTTGGAGGTGGACCTGATTCCCTCCTCCCCCCCGCCCCGCATTACCTTCAGCCGCTCGTTTGAAGAAGACTTTGCAGCTACCGCAAGTGAGGGCTCCATAGTGGCACCCAGATGCTTCATCCCCACAGATCAGGCAAGTCTTTTGAGGTGGAAAGTAATATTCAACGGGCAAGACATGTTCATGGCCAGGCTCCAACCTGCAGCGAAAGACAGAAAGAGAACAAGGGAAAGGGTCAGCAAATATGGTTAGGACGAGCTATGGGCGAGCACAGCGGATAGCGCCTGGGAGAACATCCATAGCAAACCCCAAAACTTGGGTGATGGGACAAGCCAAGCACTGATAAAAGGAGGCAAGCAACAACTAAGCCAAACCTTGCTCTGACCACGCAGAAGACCATGCTGGGGTGCCCCTCCTGACATTGCCCCTAGGTACAATGTGTGACAATGTGTGACAAAGTACAGGCATGGTGACAGCACAGCCTAGAAAGAGAAGACGACTGGAACTGGCTGTTGCAGTGTGTATGTAATTTTGGCTTCAATAGTGAGGCTAGTAAATCAAAAAAGGACTCTGTGTGCTCATTAAGCTATGTGATCCCACTTCATTAAGGTCTTTGTTGTCGCTTTACTACAGATTAATTTATCCTTTTGATTATTAACTTAAACAAATTAATTTTTCCAAGGCTACCAAACTCCCGTAAGTTATTCTTTTCTTCTTGCTTTTTTGTCTTGCTTGTTTTCTACCTATTCCCTCTTTCAAGACCCAGCAACTGCTGGACCGAACCTTCTTCCAGGATGCCTTGCTCATCCGCATGACTACTAAATCCTGCCAGAAGCCTCTGGTGAAAACATAAAGCCTTTGCTGTGAATGTGTCCCAGCAGATTCCTGTTTATACCCATCCCATGACTAACGGCAGTGCCTCAGCGTCTCCCAGTCACACGGGGTACATTGGTACCACCAAGGTCCCTGCCCTGGGATGGCCCCACGGCGCTGCCAACTACCGAACAGCAAAGACAAGCCTCAGAGCCAAAAATAAAAGTTGCAGGGTCTGCCATAGAATAATTAGGATTAAATGCTGGACGTGGGTCAGCGTGGATTATGGAGCTTCATGTTTTCTACTCGCCAGCTCTCTAGTCCAAAAGACCCATTTGGAAGGCATGGCAGCAGGAGAGGTGCTTCTCAGAATCACAAGTCAACACAAGTCCAGGGAGTCTGGGCAGCAATAGCATTTTAAGTTATTTGCTAAAACTGGCTTTTTATCAAAACACCGGATGAGGCAATTAGCTTCTAACAGTCAGTAGGTAGGTCACTGCAACCAACCAATTGTCAAAATTAGATTGCTTTTGGTTTCTAGTATTTTTTGCATGCTTGCACGCGAGCTCTTAGAAATCAAGTTATATTAAGAGCAAATGTGACAGTGCCAGGGCTTCTTGGGAAAAATCCTTACACTCAGAAAAGCCCCATTTGGGCTCACAGTGTGAATAATCCCAAAATCCACTGTATCAGAAAATAGCCCTGGGAGAGGCGGCAGCTGGAACCCATACCGTGAACCTTCTGAGAAGTCTTGCAACTTTTAGAAAAGAAGGGTCAAACACCAACACAGACCCCAGGGCAAGGGAACGCTGTCCTTCTTAGTCCCTCTGCCCCAAACTGCCGCCTATGGCCAGCACCCCTCCACGTCCCGCAGGTCCGCAGGCAGCTCTGCCCGCCCAGGTACGACGCAAGCAAGGAGACATCTTGCACACCGAAAGAGCAGCTGGCAGCACAAAGGTTTAATTAAGGAAAGATACGCGTGTTGTCTGTGCTAATCACCAGCTTTTCCACTGGGGCTTCTGTCTCTGCAGTAAGTTCTAATGCACGGCACTGCTGCCCTGCACTCGCCGGGCTGAGACCGCAGCAGGCTCTGGGGCGGGTGGCCCCACGCGGTCCCCACCTCTCCCACCCCTCTCCCCCGTCCCGTTTCACTACTCCCAAAACATAGGGAGATCCTGCAACCTCCGTTCACACAAGCAGCAGTCCCAGGGACATCAGGATTAAAACTAATAGTGGAAAAAGCTTGAAGAGCAATCACTCTTAAGAACCATGGCAAGGACAACGATCCACTTGCATAGGGGCAGCTGCCTGGTTTTCTTCTCCTTAGCTGTTTTAATCCTGGTAATAAGAGTAGCTCCTTTAGTCCAGACTATGGCTTCCTTTTGTTCCGCTTCCCAAGAGACATAAATTAAACTGAGATGAGAGAGCTTTTAAATGAGAAGTGTTTCCTTGAGAACAGATGAGGAACCAATATTTGACTGGTTTAAATCATGCCGTAGGCTGAAAAATACTTTCTGGTGCAGACAGGAAAGTTGTGCTGCTGTTAGGTGAAGCTGGCATGCTTAATATCAACCAAAGACCAACTCTGTTACCAGAGTACCAGTTTGCGGTTTGCCTTTGACACGGGTGAGGCTCTTTGCTGAAGTACGGCTGCCTTTTCTAAGCCCTTCACACCTTGAGAGTAAAGCCTGAAATGGGACAATTATCGGTGAGATCAAAACCCAGGCTCACCTCTCTCCCCTCATCTTGCTGTCAGCTGTGTCCTTCAGGAAGGCTGCTATCTTCTATTCCTCATATGAGAGCTATGCAGATCCTATCTAAATTGTAGGTTAATAACTGGAGCAGCAATTTTATCCACTGTTCTTAAGGCAAGAAACATTTTGAGTGACTTCTCATCTTTTTCGCAGCAGCAATCAGAATCAGTGACTCATCCGTAGATGCCGCTCAACTATCCTTCCCTGAAAATCTCAATTTCCAAGGCTTCCTTGAATTACTGATTAAATGGAGGAGACACACTCGGCTACAACATATCTGCCATAGTTAAATGCAACAAACATCGCCCCGGCATCCCACCCGTCCTCCCAGCGCAATCCCAGTCCCATCCCAGCAGGGCCCAGGGCACCCCCCGCTTCCCCCGCACCACGTCTGCGCAAGCATCCTACGCTACCCAGCCTTGGCACTCAGTCTGAGGCGCTACTCTAGAACAGACACTAAAAAATAACCAGCAGCAGACAGAAAAGCTTTGCTAAAAATGCCTTACTTATCCAGCAGTTTTTTAGATTCCAGCACTACCAGACCTTTCCTCTAACGACTGTTACCTTTTTTCTCCTCTCTATGCCATGGGAACTCTGGAAAGGGCTACGGTATCTCTTCCGTCAGGCCTTCCAAACTGCGCTTTCCCTATTCTTTGCACCATGTATTTCAGGTAGGAAATGAGCAAAAGTGGGTCTCCCTGTAGCAGCTGTTGTGATGACAGAAGCAGGACCCCAGAAGACCCTGGAGTATTTTTGAGGCCTAATTATTTAAAGCTGCAAAGTAGGTTAGCAACTAAGGCTTGAGTGGCTTTTTAAACTTTTTAAACAGCTTTTTAAACAGCTGTTTCTCCATGAGAAGAGTTGTGCAAATATACCTACGTGCACCGGTCTATCTAGTGATCCTACGTACGCGTATCTCCCTGCGAAGGGTGCTGCCCAGAGGGTCCCAGCGGCGCCGGGGCAATCCCTGCAAGCCCCCGTGTGCTCAGCCAGTCTCGCCCCCAGCTGCCCAGATGGAAGTCAGAGGGAGCTGGCCGACACTAAAGGTCGATCCTGGCTGTAAGACAGGCTCCTGCCATGTGTAACGCTCCTGCCTTCGGGGTTTGCACAGGCGGGCATTCAGCCCCAGCATCCCATCACGCTGGGAGATTGATGCGGAGCGTCTCGGCCGCAGGCAGAGCCCTGCAGCACCAACGCAATGTCCAACCCACTCCTGCAGCTTTACTACCAGCAGCCAGTCCACAGAGTGGAAGGATTTGCCCAGGAACACCCTTGATTTTAAAAAGACACCAATTTGCCTTTTTTATTTTTAGAGGGAAAATTGTAAGAAAAACAACTGAAAACATGGGCAACTCGGAGTGAGCTGTGATAATGGTACCTTTAACCATCTATTTTCCAGTTTCCAAGAGACCTTTTAAGGGCATTCTCAAAATACGTAGGTAATAACACTGCAATGAGCCAAAAAGATGGCTTACGGAGGCTACAGGGGCATGTGAACCGGCAGCTTTCTGGGCAGACCCCCAGACGCCCACCCACACAGCAGCCCCAGCAGCGTTTGCAGCTCCTCCGCCCCCGCGAAGGGACGGGAAGGGTGGCTCAGCAGCAGGCTCATGATGTGCTGCTCAAAGCCTTCCTCCGAGCGGAAGTTTTTACTCTGTCGGTACCTGCTGATTGCACCCACCCCAAGAGCCACAGGAATACCGAGGTCTGAAAAAACAAGCACCGAGCGCGTCGCAAAGGGCTCCAGAATACATGACTGAGGTTTGCGCAATATATGGCAAGTGTCACACTGCCTCAGAAACCCAAAGCAGGGAGATAGCGCGGCGCGGGCAGACACAACTGGTGCAGCAGTGACGTCGGGCAGAGATTCCAGCCCTGGTGCACGGCTTGAAGGCCAAGGTCAGGGCTGCTCACAAAGGAGCACAGCAGTTTTTGGGGGGAGAAAAAACAACCTCAGTATCTCTCTTACAGCTATAGGAAGAATTTCACTGTCATTTCAGAGGGTCTTCAACGAAATGAATAGAGTCTATTGAGCTCTGGTCACACACAAGTATTTCTGCAGAGCAGGAACTACAGTTTTGCAACCCTAGTACTTGTTTGTCAATAGTCCATTTCACCAAACAGCCCAGATTTCACAACACGCCAAGATAAGAGAAAACTCAACCACTCCTCATAAGCCACAAAGAAAGTTTCCATCTCAGCAACAGATGGCACATGCTACCCAAAAGGAGCCAAGGCACAACTGCCCCCCCGCCACTGCCCAGAACTTCCAACTCTGAAGACAGACCACAAAAAAGTATGTTTGCTGCTTTCTCTTCTGCATGGCTTCTGCAGTCCATGCCTACCTGCTCCCATAAGGTTAACTGGTTAAGCAATTCGCCATGCTAATGTAACATGATGCATATTCCTTACACTCCCTCTGTTCTCCATCAGTCTGACATAACTGAACAAACACGACTTCCACCTCCTTCACTCTTAAATTTCACTACATTTTCCATGTTAAAAGTACTCTAACAGTTGCAGCAGAACAACCCACCAGACTGAAGTGAAATGCTGCAGCGTTGCTCTCGACACGGCTGTACCCTGACGGCTGGCACAACTTCCTCGCGGCATCAGCTCACTGCGTGAACTGCTCGGTGTCAGCGTTTGCACCAGTGGGCTTGGAACCCGCTCCGGGATTTAGCTGCCTTGCCCAGAAACATGTCTGCTAAAGCGCAAGGTGGTGGATTGACAAACACGGGGACTCAGCTGGACTGACCTTCGGAGAATCCCCAACCGGGACTTGCCTGCCCACCCACGGTGGCTGCCACACACCCCAGCTCATCCTGCCCCGACCAGCCACCAGCTGGGAATCCCCAGAGCAGAGCCCTTTTGGTCGCACACCTCGCACCTGGGGAAAGTGGCTGGTAGTTTTGCAACTTTACGATGCTGTATCCGAAAGTCTGCCTGGCCGTAATGCTCAGGAAGATGCTGAGCCATGAACTGAATAAGCACTTGCAGGCAAACGTGGATGACACAGAATCCTGTCCAGCCATTTCAGTCCTGTCATTTCCGAGATACTGTGATGTTATCGGCAATAAATGTCGCCTTGAAAATGGCATCAGCTGTGCATGACATTTTCAAAAACAATATTAAAAGAAATAATTAGCTTCCCATCAATGGAGTTGCGTGGCTCATGCCTGGACAAAGGTCCGTGACTCACACCGAGGCGCACACGTTTAGCTAAGAGCATGACTGTCCGTTCCAGGCACGAGTCTCGTGTCCTCTTGCACATTCCCATTTCACTGCCACCGGCTTCAGCCAGAGCTGAACTGAATCTTCAATCCACAGCCATTAAGCCACACTGATTCAGATAACAAGGCCTGCACGGAAACTTTAAATCATCCCATCTGTTAAAATGCTTTGAGCAGTTTAATCTATAAACGTGCAGCCTTGTACACTGAATTTATTTCCTTTTTTCTAAATAGCCTTGAATATGTTTCTAAGATGACCATGCCTTGTTTTCATATGTAACTGCTGGAGGTGGAGAGGCAAGATAGCATCTGAGAGAGCAGAGCACAGTGCACAGCATGAACAACAGGGCCAGTCCATGGTAAACCCATACAGGAACCTAGAATCATAGAATTGTTTAGATTGGAAAAGACCTTTAAGATCACCAAGTCCAACCATTAACCCAGCACTGCCAAGTCCACCACTAAAGCATGTCCCAAAGCACCACATCTACGTGTCTTTTAAACACCCCCAGGGATGGTGACTCCACCACCGCCCTGGGCAGCCTGCCTGGTGCTTGACAACCCTTTTGGGGAAGAAATGGTTCCCAATACCCAATCTAAACCTCCCCTGGTGCAGCTTGAGGCCGTTCCCTCTCATCCCATCACCAGTGACTTGGGAGAAGAGACTGACCCCCCCCTCACCACAGCCTCCTCTCAGGCAGCTGCAGAGAGCGATGAGGGCTCCCCTCAGCCTCCTCTTCTCCAGGCTGAGCCCCCCCAGCTCCCTCAGCCGCCCCCCAGCACACTTGTGCTCCAGACCCTGCCCCAGCCCCGCTGCCCTTCTCTGGACACGCTCCAGCCCCTCCATGTCCTTCTTGTCCCGAGGGGCCCAAACCTGACCCCAGGATTCGCGGGGCAGCCTCACCAGTGCCGAGCACAGGGGCACCATCACTGCCCTACTCCTGCTGGCCACACCACCCCTGACACAAGCCAGGTTGCTGCTGGCCCCCTTGGCCACCTGGGCACACTGCTGGCTCATGCCCAGCCGCTGCCAGCCAGCACCCCCAGGCCCTTCTCCGCCGGGCAGCTCCAGCCGCTCTCCCCCAGCCTGTGGCGCTGCCTGGGGTCAGTGTGACCCGAGGGCAGGACCCGGCACTTGCCCTTGCCAAGCCCCACACGGCCGGCCTTGGCCCATCGATGCAGCCCGCCCGGGCCCCTCTGCAGAGCCCGCCCGCCCTCCAGCAGAGCGACGCTGCCGCCCAGCTCGGCATCACCCGCAAACTCGCCATGGGTGCATCCGATCCCCTCGTGCAGATCGTTGGCAAAGAAATTAAACAGAACAGCCTTTCGCTGATCCCCTAGGCGGGTCCCTGGCCATAGAACGGGATCAGGTTGGCCTGTCATGAAGCCGTGCTGGCTGGGCCTGATCCCCCGGTTGCCCTGCACATGCTTGGTGAGCGCACGCAAGACGAACCACTCCATAACCCTCCCCGGTACAGAGGTCAGGCTGACAGGCCCGTAGTTTACCGGACCCTCCTTCTGGCCCTTTTTGTACACGACGTCACGTTGGCTAACCTCCAGCCAGCCGGGACCTCCCCGGTTAGCCAGGCCGGCTGATACAGGATGGAGAGCGCTTCTGCCCGCTCCGGCTGAGACGGCAGCAGGCAGCAGCTCAGAGGCTGCCTCCCCGCCCAGGGGATGCAAACAACTTCAACAAGCACAGCTGCACAAATCCATTCTCCAATCTCCCAAATTAAATTCTCTTTTTTCTTTCCACACACTCCATTTACTCATTTTGACAGATTATGTTTCACACACTGGGTCCCGGCCGCGGCCCACCCCTACCAGCCCTGGCCCGGGGCAGCCCCCGGCTCTTTTCCCTTTTGCTTTCCTTTGCTGCGCAAGAAGGGCTGCTTCAGCCTGGAGCGCCGTTCGCCCCGTGGGGCGGCCTTTGCCCCGGCACCCAGGGGACAGCCCCAGACAGCCACCCCGACCAGCCGAGCCCCTGCACACCTACTGGGGGGACGGACGGCAGCGGCCATGCCGCAGCACAACCACTGGGGATCTGATTTTAGCTATCGTCATTGGCCCTCCCCTTCCAGTCGTCCCTAAGAAAGAAGCAGAAAACGAGGTTAAGAAGGTGAAAGGAGGCAGGTATGCTACACCTGAAAGCCTGGGCAGTACCTCTGCAGCCTCTGTATCACACAGCTGGCCTCTGTGGTAGGCAGCTGCCTGCATTTTGGATGCAATGCTGAGACCAAAACTTCTGCCTCAAAACCTGGTCTCCAGCCAGCGAGCTCAGGGAGCAGCTTACATACATCAGCCCAGAGAAGAGGAAACACTTTATTTCCCCAGAGAAGGTATCTATGAAAAGAGACGGCATAAAGCATGAAGGGGACAAAAAGCAAAGCAGGAGTAATGCAAGCGGGCTTCAGCCCTGACAAGCACCCCCGAGGTCACCAGCGCTGTACACCACATCGTCCTGGTGACTGCGGAGTCACCTGGAGCCTCCAAGGACAAGACCTTGGTGTCCCTGGTGCACAGAGAGCCCTACTTATTTCCCAAGGAAACAGTCTGTCCCGACTAATATTTTTTAAGTTAGTTTAGCCCACAGCATCATCTTCCATTCTCAAATCTATCTCCTCTGCTGAAAAAAAGAAAATGCAACTATAAAGAAAAACACAAATAATGAAGTACTCTTGATCCATGTATTTCATGCTCCAAGAGACACTGCCATCACGCCAGATAGGGAGTACTGGCTTACCATCCCCTAGAAAGCATCCTGGCTGTTATTGCACTTAGCAGGGTACCACAGGCTTGTACTATCACGTACCAACAGTCTGCTTTTATAGGAGGACATTTAGCTTTGAAAACTAAGCGCAGTGACGCTTATTAAACACTTAGGAAGAGATGATGTGAGTTCCTCGGCGGCTTCTCACAACAGCCAGATGTGAACTGCGAATCTCCAGAGGTTAACACAAGGTTTCCCTGCCCAGTCCCGCTCCGATCCCCCCGGCCCGGGCCACCCCTCGGCAGCCCACGCGTGCTGGGGCTGGGAAGGGGGACGGGAGGCTGCCGGACCCGCAGCCGGCCGCGGCAGCAGCACGGCTCCTCGCACCCCAACAGCGCCAGTGCAGCACTCCCAGGGCAGGAGGAGTTTTCTCAGCAGCAATCCCCATCCTCACCCAGGGCTTGCCAGGCTCATGCAACCACGGAGATCAACGTGGGGCAGAAGACCAAAGCTACTCTCTCCTCACACCCTTCACGTGCAGATTAATGTTCCTTTTGTTTTTGTAGTACACGGATCTTAACGCCAGCACTGCATTTATAAACTAGACAAGTAGTCCCTGCTCCCAAAGCCTCTGTAGAACAATACCTGCTCCGAGACCTTCCCCTGGCAGGACACAGGGATACGGGGAGGCTTGCAGAGGCCGGGTGGTCGGCCCGCACAAACAGACCTGTGTCCAGTGACGGGGCGCAGCCAGAGCACCTCATGTGAACCGGCCATTTGGTCCCCGAGGTATCTCCTCAAATCACATACTGCTGTGTCTCAAACTGCAAACAACAGCTGCTGGACGGAGAGATGATACGGTACGCACGGTGCTGGCAGGACAGGGACCGATGCCAATGCCATATTCAGAGGCCCTGCTCACCTCCGCGCTCGGGCAAGGAGAGAGCCCCTCTCCAACCCACGGACATCTCCTCCGCGGCCTCGCAGCGGGATGAGCGCTGCAAGCCCCATTCACCAGCCTCGGCTTTCTAATACAGACCAGGAAACCTCAGGGCGCTGTCGGCAGAGCGCTCGCCGTCACCTCCAGCTCGCAGGCAGCCAACCCTCGAGCATCGAGCATCTCACCCCCCGAGCCCCGCACTGGGGCTCACCCCGAGTCGCGCTGCCTCTTCCCGAGAGCGGGGCTGACCCCTCCGGCCGCCCCTTGGCAGGCAGCGGAGGGGCTCGCCTTCGCCCGGCCCTGGAGGAGGATGCCTGCCGGAACAGGGCTCCCCTCGTGATCCCCCCAGGACCTCCAGCTAACTCCGCAGAATCTGGTAAGGGACTGCAGAAAGAAAACCAAGGTGGGCTGATTTAACTCAACGTCATATAGAACTTCAAATGTAATCAGAATTTCATTTGCCAACAAGGATCCCTGTACTTAGTCAATTTTAATCTTTTCTACAGTGGTCTTTTGCAGTGATTTTCTTTAAAGAATGCATTGAGTAATGTTCTCTGCCTTCGCATTTTCTCTTTGCAATGTGCAGAATGTGTTCATTTTAAGTAGGACCATGCTGATGCCTCTGCAGAGGATGCGACAGTTCTTTTCGTTAGCAATAGCCTCCTCCTGTTTAGCAAATAGGCACTATTTTTTTAAAGCAATTACACAGTTTGTCATGACTTTTGGTTTTCCATTCTACAACTCAGAAAATGGTGTATGACACATTATTTGTTTATTAGATGCTGGGTTAATATTTTATTTGTGATGTGTCAAGTTGCATTCAAATAGATCCATAAATTCAATGGAAATGTGAACATGTTAAATTGCTCTTCTGGTAAATCAGAACTAAATTTATCAAAGCAGACTGTATTTCAAAGCAATTGACTACTAAAGCCAAGCCAGGTTTATTCGTGAGCTGCAAACTCTGCTGACTGGCCCTTTTCTAAGGGATCTCCAAGATTTAAAAGCTGTTGGACACCACTGTCCCATGCCTCTTTCTCTACACAGGTTAGAAGAAAACCTCCCACAGTTTCTGGCTTTTTCAACTCCAAGTAGATCTCCGTTTTGAATGACTAGCCTTTGAACTCAACTGGCTGTATAAACTGGATTTTCTCTACCCTCCGGAGCTGGTTGAGCAGCGCAGCGAATTCCTGGTGCTGAGGTGCTGCCTTCTGCTGGGAGCCTGACCTCCTCCCAGACACCAGCAAAACCCGCAAACCACCCACCATTATATTTTACTGACATGCCGTGAGTTTCCCAGACTCTAGGAAACACAGGCTTCCACATTCTTGCGTGATGAGAAAGTGGGAATACGGCTCCACGCCTCATCCCACGTGCATCATGTGCTTAACAGCGTTCCTCTTACTTACGGGCGATGAACTGCCCCATCAGCTCTGCAGCCAGGGACGGCATCTGGCTCTGTTCCTGCGGGAACTCGTGGAAACCTGTCTGATAATCCCACTCCCCGGCTCTTCCACCAAAGAACAGGTCGGTGCAAAGGGGGGCTGCAGAGCAAAGCCCTCCCTGCCCTCAGACCAGCAGTACAACTTCCATAATGGGAAGGCTCCCAGCCAGATTGCTGAGGGATGTCAGGATTCACTTCCAGACTAGGATATTTAAAACACATAATATTTTCCCCACTTCATTTGGCAGTGGAATTATTGCGAAGGAAACTGGTGCTGCAAATTCTGCATTTTTATTTCTCTAATGCATGGAGCATGAGTTGAAAACAGGCAGATGGCAGACAATGTAGGAATCCAGCATGGAAAAATGAGAAGACCACAAATACCACTTACATCGGAGGATTATATCGAGCAAGACCTGCTAGCCCAGCAGCAAAGCAAAAGGCATCATCGCTGCCTTTCGGAGGGCTGCTGCTCCGGTATCTCCCGCCTCCCTGCTGCCAGGTGGACCAGCACCCTCCTCCTCCTCGCAGCAAAGCACGGCAGCCCTGGGGACAGATGGGGAGGAGAGGAAGCAAGAGCAGCATCCAGCTGAGGGAGCGGCCCCCGCCTCCCGCCCTCGGCCCGCAGCGTCACCTCTCGCAGCAGAGGGGTGCGGGGACTTGCTGCGGTGGCTGTGCATCGCCAGCTGCACCAGCTCCTGCGCCGCGCCCCGCTCTGCTGGCAAACCGCTTGTTTTCTAGAGGAGACTTCACAACTTACGCAACGGTATCAGCTCCCATGGCCTCAAAGCAGATCATGCTTTGAGTCATCTCATAAAGAGTAAACAAGCAAATTATAACGAAGGTTTCTTATATCTACGGCCTTCCTGGCACTCTTAGCCCTGATCTCAGCACAGAGGCAATGCAGAGGCGAATTCCTCAGCATCCCGCAGCAAGCGGCTAACGTCCAGCCAAGTCCTGCTGCTCCGCGGCCTTGCCTTCCCGGCGGCTGCCGTGAGGCCACGCGTGCCGGCGGCGCACCGCTGCCCACGGCCGCCGGCTGCGGCAGGACCGCGGCACTGCCGCGAGGCCGGGCTGGCGGGGACGAGCAGCGAGCTGTGCCGGTGCAAAGCCCAGCGGCACGCTCGCGGCGAGCCCAGGGCGTCCCAGCCCAGCACGGCCCTGGGAAACGCTGCCTTGATGCCAGTACTTCCTTCTAGTGACGCGAGACACGGACAGCCAGACCTGTTGTTTCGGGTGCTGAAAGCATTTCTTGGGAAATAGAGGGGGCAGAACCCTGCAGCAGCAGCAACCGGCTGATCCCAGGGGATCTGCGTGCATGAGAGGTACCCCCGTAACCACGGACAGACACAGAAATCTGCAGACACGCCAGCTGTGCCGGGCAGCGATGTCCTGAGAGAGCCGAGGTGCTTTTGCAATCGCTTACGAGCCCAGCACCCTGTCCGCTTCACCTCTGCTTCACGCTGCCAAGCCGGCGAAGAATGAAAGCAGCCAGGAATCGTTTCCTTTTAAGCCTGCCTGCAAACCAAAACACAGATGCCACATCTAATTTTAGGCCTCCTAGCCTTGAGAGTGTTCTCTTAATTCTTTTTAAAGCGAGCAGCAAGATAGTCATCTCGGGACAAAGCCACTGAAGTGGCCGAGCGCCCACCTTGACCCCAACTCTTGGAAAGCCGCAGGGTGCGCGGGGGCAGAGCCCATCCTCTCCTCCGGCCACGAGGCACGGCTCGGCCCTGCCGCCCGCACGGCCGGGAGCACACGGATCACCGCTGATCCCAGGGGATCCCTGCAGGATACACGGAGCCCCCTCCGCTAACTGGAAACAGGCACGCCGGGGGACTGGCCCGCTGCCCTGCCAACCTCAGGCTGCCACCTTATCCCTGCAGGGGCTTGGGCAACCGCTCCAACTCCGGCCATAATTTAAGTGTTTAAGCACCAGCGTGGCAAAACAGAGGGTGAGCTGACCAAAGGGAAAGCCGCTGCCCCCCAGGCCCCTCTCCGCTGCCACCCACAGCCCAGCCTCGTCCCACCCTCAGCACAGCTACAGGGGAGGATGCTCCGTCCCGCAGGCGCCCCGGCACTGCCTCGCTCTGCTCCCCTTCAAAGCCACCCTCTGAAACGGCCAGGAACCAAGGACGTGGCATTTGGCGCACGCTGTGCTGTAAACAAGAAAGGGAAAAAAATCCCTGTGCTGCTATTTGTTTTCTAACCATTTAAAGATGTTCCTGAGGTCCTGGGAGCAGATCGGGAAGTAACAAGATTTCTTTGCAAGTGGAAGATGGTATTATCAGTTTCCTTTCTGACCACAGGGGACACAAAAACAAAGCAAACAACTGAAAGCCAGAAAACCAAATCCATGTGGACAGGCTGCGCTGATTGGGATGACCTCACACGTTCTGAAGCGTAGGAGCACGCACAGGGACAAAGCCCGGAGCCCGCCGAGGAGGGGGCATGCTCCCCGCAGGACCCACGGCTTTGGAGCCGAACTGGACACGTGCCGCCCAGACCTGCCCTGCTGAACAGAGCCGGCACTTCCAGACAGCGGGAGAAGGGACGGGGGTGACCTGGAGGGCTAGCTCTCAACCTTGTGCCGGAGCAGCGACAAGAAGAGGTGCCGATTTCATGCCAACCCCCATGACGCCCCCGCGCAGAGGCTCGCAGGGCCCCAGCCGGTCGGGGCAGGGGACCCGTGTCCCGCACTCCTTCTCACGGACAGTATGGTGCAAAGCGCCCGCTCCTCCACGTCTCCTCCACGGTGTCTGCAAGCGGATCGCTGCAGGCACCGGGGCAAGGGATGGAGATGTTATACATAGAAGAGAATACACGTACAAAAACCATGCGTTGTGTCCCTGGGTAGAAGACGACGCATGCCCACAAATGCACAGACACACACATGATCCAAGAAAAAATGTAGATCATCCGAATAACATTTGCTTGCGATATTTCATTTCCCAGTTAAGGCACCCGGTTGCCACGCAGATGAAAGCAATTAACCTGATAGGCACACAAAATACTTTTCTCCTTTTCTCTCTTTTATGAGGGGAAAGAGGAGCTGCCGAGATAGCCTGTCCAAGCCCTCCCCAACGGCACGTCAGAAAATGTGCGGGCGCCGCTGCTGCCCGCTCCAGATAGGCGGGGAGGGGGAGGAGGCAGGAGCCTTCGCTAGGAAATTACTGATACAAAAACTTGCGCCTGGACTCTGTTCTCAGCACACGGGCCAAGGTCAAAGCATTTTTTCTGCAATTTCTAACCAGCAAAGAAGCTAATGCAGCGAAAATATGTAACACCAGTCAAACTGCTGAAGGGTTCGTGAGAAAACACCAGAAAAATAAGTGAAGTATCATCTCGGGTAAGAAAAGAAGCAGCCTTCTAAGGCCTTCCCCAACCAGTGAGAACATGGAGAGGAAGCAAAGTCCAGGGTTTTCCTACCTCGTCCTGGGAACTGAACATGTCCCAGTGACTCTAAAATGTGTTTTAGGAAATCTGCAGCCTCCCCCCTGGCATTTCTGGGGATTGCTCCTGATGGCAGCAGTTCCAGGAGCGGCTGGCAGGACAGTGGTCGGGCAGCACAGGTGAAGATGCTGTTGTAATGTGGGATTTACCCCCCCTCGAGGCTCTTCCCAAAGCCGCTGGCTGCAGCCAGCCCCAGTTTCTAGTCGCAGTCTGAACACACTGGTGCAGAGGGAGAGGGCACCCACCAGCCTGCACCCACCCACCACGCACCCATCCTCAGATGGTTTGCCAGCACATCAGACCCCCCAGGCTCTGGCAAGAGCCTAATCCTGAGCTTCACAGGCAGTGCTGGCATGCTAGATCAGGCGGCCAGCATCCAGAGACATCCCTCCCAGCACCGCCTGTCAAAGACACCTGGCTACAGGCATTAAACAAGTTAAAGATAAATCATTACAACTGCGCCCATGCACAGCACGCGAGCAGCGGCCGGGACGCTGCACGGCGCGCGGCAGCGGCCCTCCACGCTCCGCACAGCACGGCCAGGGCTCTGCCGGCCCAGGCGCGCAGCGAGTGTGTCCTGGAGGCAGTCCAGCGCTCCGTGGTGCAGACCCGCCAAAGTCCACTACCATTACGTACAGCAAAGCATGCCTGGCTGCTCTCCCCGCCTACCCACAGGACGGCTGCCTGCAGCGCTCCCTCGCTCTCGCAGCAGAGGATGCCCCATACAAACAGTATTGGTGCCCCAATATTGGCAGTTCTGCACTGACTTTCCAAGCCTTACTTAAGACTTATCTTTTGCTCCCCGAGCTGTTTTGGAAGCGGCAGCCACCTTGCCTGCGGTCTCGAGGAGCTCAGTGTGGTCCATGGCATCACGCAGCCCCTCTCAGCCCCACGCCCCGGGCAGGGCGATGGAGGCACCCAGCCAGCCCCTCCAGCACAACCACAGGCTTATCCACTGCTCTTCACTGGGGACTGTTATTTATTAAGGTGTGCTCCATTCTGCCTTTTGATTGCACAGAACAGTCACCAGGAGACCTGCAGAGAGCCTGGGGTGTAATGCACCCTGTGTGGATACCCGAGACGCCCGGAGCTGGGTGGCATCCGATTGCAGCCCCAGTGGGACGGCTGCCCGCTGCTGGAGAAAGGGCAGCAGCTATAAATACCCATAGAGCAGGGCTATATTTTTAAGATGATTTCTACTACTGCAAAATAAACTTAATCTGTGGTCTGTGTCCCGACAAACCATTCTTACCGCTTCTGAGGACGTGTCAGCATTTGACGTGGTTTGTTCTCCTTATTCAGAAAGGCCTCCCCAGAAGGGGGGCTGGGGAGTTTCAAACCACAGAGGAGCACGGGTGACCTTGCTCTTTCTGGCTTCTGCTCAGATTGCATTGAACAGGAAAAAAGCCGAGGCTCCCTGCCCGTTCGTCTCCCTCTGCCCGCTCCCTGCGCAGGCACCCGGGGAGTGCGGAGGCTGCCGCCCGGCTCCCCCGAGGTGGGATGCTGCACCCCTGTAACCCCTCTCCTGCAAACACTGTCCCGGCGCCCGGGAGCTGGACGGGTCAGACGCCGCTGAGTAACTTCAGTTACTGCTGAAGTGAATGAGGCTACTGACAGGACACCAAGTCGAGCGCACCGGCACACCTCTGCAGGACTCTCTCCCAAAGCCGAGCATGAAGCGCAGCCCAGCGCCCCGGGAGCCCAGCTCCGACGCCTGCCAGGGCCCACAGCCGTCCTATGCTCTGAGGGACTGCTGCCAAAGCCACCGGCTCGCAACGAGCCTCACCTCCCTCGTCTACAGAAAAGGAGTAATACCTATTTTGCATGGTTGCCTGGAGGCTAAATGAACTGCTGCTCGTAAGTGCTTCAGAAGAGAAGTGCCATAAAAGCACAGAGTACTATTACTGGTAGTATTTCTATTACTGTTACAGGACACACTGGACTTCACTTAAAAATACTCAGGAGAAGAATCAGGGTTGTAAGCGTTATTTTTAAAGCAGAATAAAACACAAACACGTGTTGCAACAGCTGCCGACGCTGCCTGTGGCTGGCACCTCACCGGGCGAGCAGGGCATCTCACCACCCGAGCCACGCAGGGCTCCAGGGCTCTCCCGGGGCGGCTCCTCCTTCGCTTTGCCCCACGTCCAGAGCTGGTAGAAGGATCAAGCTGCAGCTGGACGTGGATGAGCAGCACAGGCAGCACGGGCAGATCAGTGGCGAAGACAGAGGCAGCAGTGGATACAGTCAAAGGGAATATGGATGAAGAGCCTCCGTCACAAGTCTTTGCCATGACAACTGGGTCAGTTCCTTTTTATTTTAATGAGCTTGCTCATACCACTATTATTGTTAAAAAACAAAGCCAGTTCTGGTCCACAAAGCGTGCAGCAACTATCAATAGCAGGGCTACCAGCCCGTCTGAGTTAAAATCCCAAAGTGACCCAACTGCTCTCTTCCACCGCAGGAAAACAAACAGCCTGGCTTCTCTGCGGCATTCAGCCTCAAATGCCGGCTCAGGGCTGGACGAGGTCACTGCAACTCAAAAGCCACAAATGCTCATTCATGCAGATGTGGCCACCAAACTATCCCCATGGGGGTGTACTCCTTCGATTCCCTGCAAGGGAGATACTCCTCACCTTTCCCTTGCTAAGAAGGGGTTGCTTCCTTACTCCCCAGGAGGCCGAGAGATGGAGCGGGGCGGCCGGCTCAGGCAGGGCTGTGCCCATGCCTGTCCCCATGTACCATGGCTGTACCCGCGGCCACGCAGGGCCGCTGGGCTGCACGCAGCCGTCAGGCTTTTCTCAAACTACATCAGTCTTCCGAACGCTACAACGGACTCGCTGATCTGAACAAACCCTGCTCTCCTCCGCTGAAGAGTAAGTGACGCCGTACCCCAACAGGACAACGGGTTACCGCATCCCACCACCCGCAGAGACAGCCGGGAAAGCCTCCGGGGACACCGACTGACAGAGCACCACACCCCCGCCCCGGACAAAGGAGGATGAAAGGATAAAATAGCCACTGACCATCTTCTGTTTCCCTTTGGGTCCCCCTGTATAGCACACCCAAACCTACAGATAGTTGCCAATTACCCCCCACAGACCCCTAAAGCAGCCCAGCAACCCACGGACCGACTGAAGGCTGCTGCCCCAAAGCTTTGGTGCGATGCTCGCCGTGCTGTGGCAGCCGGGGCTGGCGGAACCCGGCGCCCCCAGCCCAGCACTGACACCCATCACAGCTGAGCTGAGGTTCACCTCGCCTCCTCTTCCCACCGGCACTGCCTTCTCACGGCCCTGTTGTCACAGCCAGCACCTCAAGATGCTGAGAACCACTGAATGGCAGAAAATGACCATCATCTCTACGTATTTTTTCTTTCCCCCTGCATCAGTATTGCCCTGCATTCTGTAAATCCCAAGCCTTGAAACACCTCCCTCCCAAAAGAGAGATGTTTTCACCCACTCAAGAGCACAGCTCACCTGCCCAACCGAACTCCAGTTTGCCCGGCTGCCAGCTTCCTCCAGGTCCAGGCTTAACTCCCTGTGCATGAACTGCAAGCAGAGGATGAATGACTCCCACAGCCCGAGCCTCGGCTCGTGGGATTTCCACCAGGACCATGGGAAATCCTGGGGATCTTCTGCAGCCAGCACAGGAGCGCAGTAACGGAGGATGGGGCTCGCTGCCTTGCCCCTCGGTCAGCAGGACACCGCTGCTGTCAGCAGCACTGTCAGCCATGCAGAGACACCTCAACTTCTTGCACAGGCTCTTTTTTCTCCAAGCAAAGTTTATGCTTTCTGCTGCATAGCGCAAATCTGAAGTTCACAAGACAACTTCTTTTATAGGTTTTAGCTTTTTCAAGCAAATACTGTTAACAATCAGACTTGATTTCCTACCCCTAGATCCCAAAACTCTTTCCAAAGGAAGGCTCTCTGCTCTGCAACTGCAGCCTGGGAAACTGAAGCCTCTGGACATCCAAGCTGAGGCTCCAGCCACCCTCCTCACGTAGGTGCTAACTCAAAACTGTGGGTGATGGGGCCTCTGGAAGTGTATTGTTCTCACCCCTAAGGATGTATACAACATTTAAGATTTGCTTCTCACTCCCCAAAATAAATCAGCACTTTTATTCAGCTTTCTGTCATATGACACAGCATCACTCTCTCTGCAGAAGACCTGAACAAGGGACCTACAAGAAAACAAATGTGCTTTTGTGTATCAGATAAAAGTTCCTTGTATGCTCCTACTGTTCATATTCAAAGTCAAATCCTAAGTTACATTTCTTACCAATTAATTTAAAGCTCTTATGCAGAGCAAAACAAGCTTCTGCAAGGAACTATATGTGTGATGATACTTGATGCACAGCCGGTGCCTCCTGCACTGCCTACACCCCAGGGGCCCGTGCCCAGCTCCCTCGCCCCGGGACGGCGAGTGGACGCTGCAGCCATCAGGGCTGCCCTGGGCTGCAGCAGAGAAGCGGTGATGGTACGCGCACAAGCAGCACGGGGCTCTGTACGGTACAGCACAAGCACAGCATCCCATGTCCAACAATCAACCCCCACTGAGCAGCGTGCCAGGCCTGGTACGGACCGAGGGACCAACCCTCCGGGCTGGCTGGTCTGCCCTCGGTGGCCGAGGATGAGAGGGAAAGGAAGCGGGACCCAGATTTGGTAGTGGTCCCACCTGAGGGGAGCTGTAGCAGGGCTGGGCAGGGACGCCCCATGGGCAAATACTGGATCACAGCGTCGGTGTAGCAGCATCCTAACACCCAGCGGTGCGACCCCTCGGCACTCTCCGTGTCCTACCAGCATACTGGAGGGTAACGCATCCACTGCTGTTCCCAAGACTTCTTCAAAGAGCACTAATGAGATCCAGACAGTGGTCCTGTGGCCTCCCCTCACTCATTGCCCTCCGGACGGTGAAGCCTTGGGCTATAAGGAAGGACTCTGAGCACGTTACCGGTCCTCCTAGTCTGTGCTGCTGTGCAGGTTTCCACGCAGAAGATTTATAGTGGCCAGAGAGGATCTTCCAGGTATTCCCTACTGGTATCTCTGCCAGCCTGTGCAGGAGGAGAAGACTCAGGCTCACAAAAGACGCTGCCAGATGTTTTCTACTGCCACAGCCATGCCCCGCTGCACTGCTGGTCTGGGCAGAAGCCAGCGAGGTCCGCTCTGGAGCTACCTCTTGACCCCTGGTAGCAACAAGAAGTTGCAATACGGTGGTTTGGTTGCAATCCAACAACTGGAAAACAGAGATAGTTGGCAGAGACAGGATGGCATGCCCGCACTGGCCAGGTATTAAGAGGTGTGTGCTAGCTTCTTCACAGTAGCTAGTATGG
>VZTV01104822.1:0-37918 GCA_013400875.1 Anhinga rufa | reverse complement strand
ATATCATGGAGAGTGTCTTAGTGCCAATTGGNTGGCTCAGCCAGTTCCCTCAGGACTCTGGGATGCATCTCATCAGGTCCCATAGACTTGTGTATGTCCAGGTTCCTCAGGCGGTCATGAACCTGATTTTCCCTTACAGTAGGAGGGGCTTTATCCCCTGTTCTCCATCCTGTGGTCCACCACCCTGGGAGGGGTGAGGAGAGAGGTTACCAGTGAAGACTGAGGCAAAGAAGTTGTTGAGTACCTCAGCCTTCTCCTCATCTGTTGATACCAGGCCACCATCCTTGTTCATCATGGGGGGTATGCTTTCTTTGACTTTCCTATCTGTAGAAGTCCTTCTTGGATACTCACTTGCATGAGCTCACTTGCATTGGTGACCATCAGGTCCAGTATTGCATCCCCTTGGGTAGGGCTGTCTATTAGCTTGCTCAAGAAGCTACCCTCAACACATTCTAGGAATCTCCTGGATTGCCTACATCTTGACGTGCTACTTTTCCAGCAGATGTCTGTGAGTGTGAAGCATCCTGGAGTTGGAGGAAGAAGGCTTTGTCAGTAGGCTCCCCTTGGTCAGGCAGCCTGTAGTATACACCAACCACAAGGTTCCCTTTGTTGCCTCTGTCTCTGATTCTTACGCATAGGCTTTCAACCTGCTCATGTTTATTTTATATAGGAGTTAAGCAAATGGTTCACAAACTAAGGGTCACAGTTGCAATTGCAGTTGTGAATGTGAAAGTGGAAGCTTGGCCAGGACCCCAGAGGCTGTAAAGCATGTATGAGACTTGCCTGGTGAAGTCTATGTCATGATCTACCACACCAAAAAGTTTAAAATCTCTTTTCTTTTTTTTTTCATGGTAGAAGTGTAGACCCTTATATGTAAATTAAAATCTTATGTTTCTCATTTATCTTTTGAACATCATCCAGAAGATTGGTTGGGTTGTGTTGCCTGCAGACTGGGAGTGCTCCTCTGCTGGCATGACACTGTAGAGTTACCTCTGAGACCCTGAGAAAGTAGGTCCCTATGCCTGATGTGACACAGTCCATTAAACTACCTTTGTTTTGAAACCGATTTTACACACAGCTTTAAGAAATTTGGGCATCACAGGGATATACATCCCAGTGGCTGTTATTTCCAGTGTCAGCTCTCAAGCCTTTTACAAAGCCCACATTTAGTTACTTAGTGAGAGATGCAACATACACAGAGTCACTAGGAACCACATGGCTCAGTTTAGCTATTGCATGTAAGGGCTGGGCCAGAAGGACTGAAACATGGATTCAGAGGCAATGTAAGATGACATGGCAAGTAAATGTGAACTGGAGAACACATTTCCCAGTATGGTAAAGTTTCATTGCCTTTAGATGGTCATCTGGAAATAAACCATGCCGTTGATTGGCTCTGTGGAGGTACAGTGCCTCCATGTATGTAAAGGCACTCACACTGTTTCTAGGATCAGGGCGACAAGTACTTTTGGTGGAGGCATTGAGCTGCCCTGGATCAGTTCAGTCCATCATGACTTAGTTGGTCTGTCCCTGATGGAGGTAAGCTGTCTCTTGCAGCGCTACCTCGGGTGTGTGCACTGTGGTTTCTAGTGCTCCAGGAGTACGTATTTGTGGAGGTACCGCATTAGAACAGAATCAAAGGAGTAATTTGGGTTGAAAAGGACCTTTGGAGTTCATCTCATCCAACATCTGCTCAAAGCAGGTCTAATCAGCTGGCAGCTGTCTCTGCAGTATGTGCCATGATGACTCTATTATTCAGGGTTTTCTACTCCATATAGCACACCTGACCTCCATTACCCTCAAGAGCAAGGAGCTGACTCAATAATTGTAGTCCAGAGGGATTTTGCATACCTTACCCCAGGTAATTACAAACTCTTGGTTATTGCAGTATCTGATCAGCCAATCATTTGTTTAAACTTATCTGGCATGGAAGCCAAAAAATAATATCTCATTTTACAGATGTGGACCTAAGGCACAAGGATGACATTATTTGTCAGAGTTCACACAGTCTGTGCAGAGTAAGAAATTGAGTGGTCGTCTCAGGGCTGGCGTCCTACCTGCTGTCACTTCTCTGTGCATTCCTGCTATTAGTTAGCTATTAGTTATTAATAGCCACCCTGCTATTACAGATCATTTTTTGAGGCAAGGGGCAAAGTAACACTGCATTTGTGAGATGCCAGCTATGTAATAGGTTCCAGTGCTGAAGCTGAAAGTGGGGGAAAATTAAAAAGTGCTAATGCAGCTGCTGTACACGTGGTAGGCAGCTGTACTAGGGATCATCAAATGAATGATCCTCCTCAAAACACAGCCCTTCTGACAATCTGGAATGAGATCCAAATTAGTAAAAGCTGGTTTTGGAAACCAGGAAAGGTCCCCATGATCTCCACTGCTGTCAATGATAATTCATACTATAATGATCAAAAACTATATGAAGGTGAGTATTGCTGTAACTTGTTTAAATTGCAGGCCTGGAAAAATATACTTAAGACATCTGGAATCAATTTTGGTTTTGAAATTCAGTTCATACATAAGGAGGGCTTGGGAGGAATTGAAAGACAAGATAGTCTTGTCTTGAAATACAACAAAGAAAACGAAAATGTTTAAACAAGTGGCTCATATGCATGGCCCTCACACTTCGATCTCACATTTAGCTTTTGGTGAGTGATACTGTTTTATGCATGGCCCCACCAATACATATATAAATGGTGTGTAACTAGGCAACAATATGTTACTTCTGGGAAAAACAAAAAGAATATAGCATGGGTCACAGGTCTGTGCTAGACTTGTTCTACTTCCTGGAGTGATCCAGTTAAGCTTCTTTGCAACCCATATGTGGATGGCCCATACCGCCAGCCAGTCTTGAAAACCATGCTGCATACCTCCTCAGACTTGCCAAGCCAGCCAAATCAGGACTGCAGCAGTATCTCATTTAAGACGAGATGCTAATGGCACTTGTTCACATGGTCTCAGCTAGTATACGAGCTAGTGAATAGTGGGCAAGAAACCAGGAGCTGCAAATTCCCATTGATGCTTCAAATTGCACATTAAAAATGAAGACTTCTGACTTTTTAATCTGTAATTTTTTTTTAATGTGTCATTAAAGTATAAAAAGCAAATCTCCTTTTTAAACCTGTAGTGTGTAATATCTTGTTCGTATAACTTCTCAGTCTTGAAATCTGAATGGCCAGATCTTGAGCTGACATAACTTGGCACTGCTGTATTGATTGCAAAGGAAGCATAATTAATTTACACCAGCTGAAGGTCTGGCTCAAAAATGTGCAGAAGCATATATATTCCCTTTCTGATCACGTGGGTGCCACTGGAAGATGACTCAGGACCTGACAGCTACCATGGCTTTATATCCACATCAAAGCTTATCCTTAGGCCTTTTACCATAGCCTATGGGGGCTGAACATTTGTTTTTGAATGCTTCACTGAGCTATATAATTTAGGAACATCAGCAACACATAACATTAAAATCCATCAAAAGCAAATCTTAAGCACAGATACAAATGTCCTGAGCCTGCGCTTGAGGAGCTGTGGGATCTTCCATTTGAGTGTCAGGAAGGTTTTTTTAATAAACTGCTTTGCCTCTTAGAGGTCAGGCAACATGGGTGAAGTCTGGAGATGCTTTAAGGCAAGGACATTCTGGCCCTTCCATTGTGGGGTGTATCTTCAGCCAAAAGCAAAACTCATTTCAACTACTGACTACTTCATCAGAGGTAGGAAGGCAAAATAAATTCCCTGGGAATTAGAAAGCATGCTTTCTATCAGTAGCTTGTATCACTTTCCCATCAAAAGTCTGCTGCTCATGTGCCTTCAACATGATAGTAAAACATTATGTTCAATATTTTGACAGTTTAAGAAAATTGTTCTTTTTGCCACACATCAAATCCCCCATAAGTTAAATCTGTAGCCCTTTCTTCTCCACAACCTTGGAAAAAGCAGTCAGAAACAAAAATCAGTGTCCCAAAATATCATGTTTAAGACATATGTGGAAATTTGAGAGAGGTTTCCTCCTTCAAATTCATCAGTTTTTTCATCAGGTCTGGAGTGAGGTTGAGGCTATTTCAGACCAAGCTGTTGAAAAAAAGAAGTGTTCCTTTCTTGCAATGAGCTGCAACCAGTCTCCTTCCTGCAAGTACAAGGATTTCTGATGCAAGGGTATCCCTGACCATCCCTCATGAGTACAGCATGAAGGAAGGCACCTTCTTAACGAGGTACAGAAGCCATTTAAAGTGTATATCACCATTTGAAGTGCAGTCCAGTTTGCAGGAAGTAAAGGTGTACATCACTGGTACAAACTAATGTAATGGCATATGGTTTCTTCATTCAGGAAAAGGCTTCAAATCTGAAAAGCAGACTGCAGCTTTGCAGAATAAACTGGTGCTGGTGCTCTCACTGCATGTAGCTTAAAACTGCTTAAGCAATACAGGCTTGTCTGGATTGAGTTAAATTATTTTTTTTTTTAATCCAAAAATAGAACTGTTTCAGCTCTGTTCAAGCTCAGTGTTGTTCCAGTTGTCTTCAGTTTTCTTCTCAAACCCACTGTTTTCCCAGATCGCTTTATGGATATTGTCTGCAGGAGGGACAGGACTGTAGTAGCTGGAGCAGAGCACTGAGGGCTCTGATTCCTGCTCTTAGTGCTTCTGTTGAGTCTAATCCTGCTTTCCTTCTGTTCCTCTTCTGTTCTATTCTCCTTCTCACTCTTCCCTTCAGCCTACCTGACATTCAGACTTGATGAGAAGTTATTTGCAATCCTGGTACATTGTCTAATCCTACCACTTAATAGAAACAATGGGGGAGAAGGGATTCTCGACTGCTCCAGCCCCTGGAGGTGTTGCTCACAGCAGTAGAGACTGCTGAGGTGAGGAGCACTGGTCATTGCAACAGCATCCCACAGCCTTATCACCATTCTTGTGTAAGATTTGATTTCCCATGCCCCTAGCAAAAAACTGCATAGGAGGCTATTTTACATTTTCTTACAACCCACTCAGCTGCTGCAAATAAACCTGAGAGCCCAAACTTCCAAAAGCAGCATACTATTCCATGGCTGCAGTACGTGCACCCACATGCCTGGGGCTACAGGGGCTTATTTTTGTGTGTGAGTCCCAAGGGGAGCACAGCCTGTGTTGTTGGGTCCCTTTCTGCAGCAGGGACACTGGCATATGAGGAATAGGGAGCATCTACTAGGAGAGGACACATAATTGAACCCTATTTTTAAAGGTATTATTGAAGAAATCGGTACAGCCATCCATTTCCTATGAAACAGGGCTAGGTTTAGCACAGCAATTTGTGGATCAAGCTCAGTATTTTTCCTGTTTTACCTCTTAGGTAATAAACCTATAAACCCCTGTGGTTCAGGTAACACCATGCTAACAAGCCCTGCCTCCCTAAGCACCCTATTCCTGGCTGCACAGCAGCAGGACCAGCCCTGCTGAGCCCTGGCATCCCCATCCTGTCACCCCTGCAGGCAGGGGTTCACAGCTGCTGAGGTGCTGCATGAGGACCCCCTCCCATTCCCACACCAGATACTGTCTGTTTTGTGGATGCCCAAGCAGTTCAACCATCCTACTGCTGGTAGGACTTGCCTTTTCCCATCATTTTTCACAGACACCCAAGGCACAGAGACCTCCATTGGTAGCCCCCAAATTCTGCCCTTCTGCATTGCTGCCTTGTCTCCAGGAACTATTAAGATCTTTTTAAGGCTACTGCATTGCTGTTACTTCAGAGCTGCCTGTGCATGGCAGACATGCTGTGGCTAGGGCCAAGCTGCCTGGAGAAGAGCTTTTTTTAATGAATAATAACACAAGCTGTAAGCAGTAGGAACTGGTGGTCTGAAGTAGGTGTCAGCAGAAGTAGAGCACGTATATTATTTGTAGGCTGGACGGCTCAATATATGTACACATGTTGAAATACAGGCCTTCCGAAGTTAGCTGTGGCCTCCAACTCTCATACAGCAGAGGTAAAACCAATAA
Organism: Anhinga rufa; assembly: GCA_013400875.1. Taxonomy (NCBI): domain Eukaryota; kingdom Metazoa; phylum Chordata; class Aves; order Suliformes; family Anhingidae; genus Anhinga; species Anhinga rufa. The sequence continues at coordinate 31,943 of VZTV01104822.1, read as the reverse complement.
TTTTCTTAATCTTATCTGGAATGGGTTTGGACTCAGGCCCCTTCCCATCGACACCTTCATCCATTTCGTTGGGTGAAGTGAATGCTGTTTCTGTGAAAGCTCTTGGTGCAGCCCTGCCTGGGCTTTCGAGGGCAGCCTTGCTCGGGTACCGTGCTGGCTCCAGCCTTTGCTCTCAGGCAGCCAGGGTGAAATAACGGCTTCAAAAACAAGAAGGGGCATGCACTGGAGCTGCTGCTGAGGCCTGCCTTTGGCATCCATGCAACAGAGGGCTGCAGTGTCTGTTACACATAAATAATGTTCTGAAGGCCTGAAAAGATAAATATTAGAGTTGTCGATGAAAGGAAGCAATGCCAGCCACTTTTGGCCAGCAGAACAGGAACGTGTCCCATTGCCTCAGGTTGAAAAGGCTTTGAATGTTTAGGGCTTGCAAAAATTAGAGGGAGGAAGCGCTCTAAGGATATCTGACACATATTTGCTTCATTCATGGACAAATTAACCTTAATTATCCAATTTATAAATCAGCTTTAAGTGGAAGGGCCCCTCCTCACCCCCCACTGCTGCATATTTGGGGGATTAAGTTGTTTGTTTTTAGTGATAAATTAAAAACATCTGCTTCCGCTGACATGCTGGAAAGGAGGCATGTACAGCAAAGCAGCTGGCCAGGCTGCTCCAATGCTGGGGGGGATTTGGTACCCGGGCACAGTCTTGCCAACCTCTGGCCATGGGGTCTGAAAGGATCAGGCCCTTTCCCCTCTGCACGGGGGCTCCGAGGGGCAGAGGAGATGCATGGCTGCTGCCGGACTTGCTCAGGATGGCTGCTGGGGAGGTTGGAGCAGTGGTGAGCGTCTCCAGCAGCGTGTGCTCAGCAGAACCTTCCTTTTAAGGGTGTCTTGGCAGTTCTTCTTTGCAAGAGAAACTGTTTCTGCTATGGGATCATCAAGTCTTAATGCCAAGGAATCCAAACCTCATGCCAGAGTCCCTGTAGAGGTCGCTCAAGCGTGAGCAACAATGGCAGTAAGCAGTCTGGCCACCCCTTCTGATGAAGAAAATGGTGACATTTGAAGGAATGGAGATGTTTTACAACCCTGGAGCATCTCCCCAGCAGTGATACAACTTCCCAATTGCCAAGGCAGGTTGGAAACAGCCAAGAGACACATCATGTCAAAACACTTCACATGGGCTTTCGCCTTGTGCAGGAGGTATGAAAATAACCCTCCTGCTTACAAGCCATTATCTGCAGGAGTGGAAAGCTGGGGCTAAATCCTGCCAGATGCAGCAATCCAAATATGCCCTGGGCATCCACGGAGCTGCACCCATGACAGACCTCGTCCATGCATCCCTTTCTGCCACCCCACCTTGAGGCTAGTGACGAAGGGAACCGCAAAGCTTGTTTTGACTTCAGTGTGGCCTGGATCTCACTGTGAATTTTAATACGTGCCCTACTGGGCTGCAGAAACAGATGGTTTACACACACCAGTCAGATATTTTTTCAGCCTTTGGCAATCAAAACTCTCACATGGCAGCACTGGTCCGCAAGGACAGAGCACGGCTGCAGAAGGGGAGAAACCAAGATGCTGGGTGGTTTCTGACAACTCATGTACCTTTTATTCTGTCTGGATATTTTCTCCAGGTGGGTTTGAGGATTATGTGCATTTAACCAAGGTTTTCCAATAATCTATCTTATCTGTCAGAACAAGAAACCCCAGGCAGATTCAGTGAATGCTGTCAGACTGGCTGTACAGTACAGGTCCTATGAGTTGGACACCTGGCAGTACAGGAGGCACCGGTCAGGTGTGTTGCAGTGCAATGTAAATGTATTTCTGTCTGAGAAATTCCAGGCACAGAAATTCTGAATTGCAGTTCTGCCCAAAGTAGGCTACAAAATCAGGACTGAGGTGCGTGGCCCCTCGTTGTGCAGAGGAAGCTCTCAATTCTCCTTAAAAAGCTGAAGGCAACCTCTAATGCAGCCTCCAAAACCCCATTCCAATGTAAAGCATCGTAATCCATCTGTAAAGCTTCAAATACAGTGAAATACAGCCTATCCTATAGAGAAACTAAAAAATCCCCACTGCACACCCATGGACCTGGATGTGCAGCAGCGCCCTCCTGACTCCCGGGGGCTAGCCCTGGGCAGAGAGGACCTGCTGTCTCTGGGGATGCAGGAGGGAGGGGAGAGGTAGCAGGACAACCTGTCTCACAGCTAGCCAGGACCACTGACCCTGCTTGTCCTGCCTAAGCTGTTTTCTTCTGCTTGACTGCCTGTGTTACTTGATCTTTGCATTCCCACAAAGGTTTTCTTCTTTCTTTTGTCTTTACCCAAGAGAAGTGAAAATTTCCTTCCTCCAGGAGAGGAGTGGGGCCTGTGACCTAGACTCCAGGCCTTTATGGCAATTGCTTTGCTGGAGCGTAGACCATCCTGTTCCAACCCCCACAATCACTACATTTCTCTATAATGATTTCTTGCTGCCCCACCACAGAGCTGGCACTCAGAGATCATCTGCAGACTTGTATTGCCAGTTTCTAGCAGGAACATCTGCACTGAATAAGAGAAACAGTAACTCAAGAGAGGCCAAAGCAGTCTCAGTCTTCTTCTAGCCACTGGGAAATCAGCTATAGCAAAAGGGTAGAGGAACCAAGGGGAAGCTGGAGACAAGTAAAGACATGTGGGACTGGGAGAGCTGCTAAAGCAGGGCTATGATCAAAGGCTGCTCTCAGGTTTTGGGACCAAAAAAGGACAGGCTCTGGAAGACTACCTTCAGAGCATATCTGCGCAGAGCTGGAGCTCAGAAAGGAGCCAACTGCTCTGTGAAAAAAATACTGACATGGTGTCTGGAATAAGCAATGGATGCAAAAAGCAGCCTAGGTGTTTCTCTGTTAAGTCCCAAAAGAGCCACTTCCACTGTTTAGTGACAGTGAAAAAGGACTTGAAAACAGCAGTCTGGGATGTGTTGGGGAGGTGGGCTCAATCCCCAGGTGTATTAAGGCGCAGCAGACTGGCGCTGTGCAGGAACATCAGTGCAGGGCTAGCAAGGCTGGCGTAACATCAAGTTTTTATAGACTGCTGAAAAGGGAAAAGACTTTTGGTCCTGAGCTGTAACTGCTAGTGAGAATAGCAGACACATGTTTTAGCACAGGGAGCATCTCCCTCCAAGAAAAGGGAGCGTTTTCCTGGAGAAATCCAGAGAAAGTTTGGACTTCTTTTTCCAAGGGGAAAAAAAAAAGGGAGGTCCCTCTCTCAGCAGCTCACAGATCTGGCCCCCCATGCTGCGGTGACAGGATGCCCATGCTGGCCTGGAGGCGGCCATGAGGCCCGTTGGACCAACAGAAAGAGGTGGGGTGAGCAGGCTGGACACACACCTCTTCAGCTCTGCCCTTCGAGACCTCCTTGTTTTTATAGCATCGTCACTCCCTGTTTTTATTGCACATTTTTTACACTACATTTCAGGTCCCACCTCTGTTATTAATACCCTTTCCACTCTCATTTCTTCTGAGAGAAAAATAACTTCATTGCAAGAATGTAGCAAAAACTGAGAGAAATAAAACAGAGTGTATGAATTACAATACATCCGAAAAAAAAATCCCCTTACTGAACAGTTCCCTTCCTTCCCCAGCTTTAACCTCAGACTCTTGCCAGATGTTCCTGTTTGTTGCAGGGTGTCTGACTTTGGGTTTGGGGTCTCTCCAAAGGGGGAGGGCAGAGCATAAGCTGCAAATAGGATGGGTGGCCTGCTGGTGTCCAAACACAGTCAACTATCTCCATTAAATCTTGTTTGAGACTTGGCCTCCACTTCTGTAGGCCCCATTCGGGTCTGAGAGATGCAGTACTCACACAGATGAGGAAGACAAATCCAGTAGATAGACTGAAGACGAGCCAATCAATACATTTAAGCCAGCACAACATATGGACTCTCATATCTCTCAGCCTAGGAAATATTGCTCTCCATAGATTTCTTCTAGGTTTGCCCAGACAAAGTGAAACATCCCAGCTAGTGAGACTTTTCCCCTCTTTCCCTCTGGATTATTTTATAACTGTACACCTCTCACTGCCAGGGTATTTTTCCCATTATGCACAGCCTATTCTTCCCCTTTAAAAATGGTCTCCATTATCCTCTGTGATAAGAATTGGTTTTATACTAAACAGTTCTGCCATTCCCAACACATATACCCCACACAGAAATGTGTAGACTTTGATCATATTGTCATATTCTCCCCGCCAAGGTTTAGTGAAGCCATAAAGTGTCTTTGAAGATTGAGTCAGGTCCTCTGCAGATCTGCCTTCATTGCTTTGAGCTTTTCCCTCTGCATCTGACATCAGGTGAAGCTTGAGGCTAGACATCCAGGGACAGATTCACACTGCTTTTCCAAAATGAAAACTGAACCCTGACTTATGAAGAACCTGAACAATTTACTTCAGCATGGGAAAACCAGAGTAATCTGGATTTCTTCTTCAACTCAACAGAGAAACTACCCTACTGATCTGCATCTTTTACTTTAGAGAGACTGTGAGCAGAAATGAATACCTTTTGCTGACAATTGCAGCCTGATGTCTGTAGCCAATATGTAAATCTGGCCAGTAATTGTCTCACTTGCAGCCTTTATTTTCTGGGTATGATTGCAAAGACAAGCCTGCAAAGCCTCTAGATTTCTCTGTCAAGGCAATCGCATGATTGCTTTGCTGTCCTTTTGACTAATGAAGAATCCACTTCAGCAGAGAACATGGAATTTGACCTGTCTTGTATCTGTGACAAGCAACCTCTAGGAATCAGAAACACTGTATTTTTTTAACGCCTCTTATTTGTATAAAAGGTTGCAGCCTTAGGATTTTCAATCCCCTGCGAGATTACGTTTTTCTGGCCAATCTAAATTGGCATTTTACCACCTGCAGTGTGTCTCTGGGAACACAGATGTTATTTGATCATGCAATGACAGTACGTGTACTGTTGCTGTAGCATCTGTTTAAGAATCCTGAAAATTAGGTTTACCAGTGGATGGGACAGACCTGTGAATGTACATGTCATGGAGAATTAAGAATATAAATCAGCTCTGTCACAGTGAATGGGTCAGAGGATCTTCTTTTGCAGGTACGCAAACCCAGCCCTCGGGACACTGCTCATATGTGGATTTCCAGCCACCTTCTCACCTTGTCACTGTGACTCAGCCATAGATGAGTGCAATAGTAAAGTGTGGAGATGACAGAGGGATGAACTAATATGAATACTGTGTTCTTCATTTGCATTATTCCCTGTTATTGCTGCTAAGCCAGAAGCCGTCCCTGTGGCTGAGATACTCCGTTTCAGAAACCATCTCATCTCCTGTATCACTAAGAGGGACGGAGTGGGACCAGCCTTCGCCACCCATCACCTCTCACCTGCCCATCAGATTGGTATTACGTGGTATTGTGGAGGAAGGACAGGGAATAGGCAACCACTAAGTGAGGGGAATACAATTCCCAATCCCCCTGCCACATAGCCCTTGCCCAGGTGACACCTGGTGGAGATGTCCCTGGCCATACCTTTCCAGAGCTCAGTGAGGATGGTGATGGTGGGCTTCCTGCTCAGCATAAAACAACCCAGAGGCAGCTTCACAGGGAGCCAGGCTTTCAGGATTTCCTCCGAGCCAGTGGGCAGGCACATCAGTTCCTTTACTTCCAGTTTTGCTTTTCCACACCCTTTCCTCTGCTTCATGTTTCTCTACTCTTAAATGCATTTCTTAGGCGGAGTGTGGCCCACAGGGACACAGCATCAGGAGAACCGACAGCCCTGTATTCCCACCAGGGAAAATCTGCCTTGGTAGCACAGCTGAAGTCGTCCTGGGCCAGGGAAAACAGGCAGCAGGCACTGTAGGAAGATGGGATTTTCTGCCTCTTTAATGCACCATGCTATATAACACTGTATTTGTGGGATTTCCGAAGCAGGTTGCTGTTTCTCTAGCTGTCAACGTTAGCAAATTCCCATAGCTTGCACAGCTCCAAGGGCTGTGGGTAATGCTGTGCTCACACCCATATTTTCCTAAAACTTTAGCCTGAAAAGCTTCATCATTTCCTTGAAAGTGAGTGGGTTAGAGAAAATAGCCACCATTGTGAGTATCAGGTTTTGGGCAGCTGGCATTCAGGCAAGCCTTGCCTCAGCCTCGCCTGGATAATGGTAACCAGAGACCCAGGGGCAAAAGGGAGCAAGAAACTGCTAATCCATTTACACTCTCACCTACCCAGGCTAAGGTTGTGTTTAATCACTTAAGCTCAGCATTTCACTTATGTTTAACAACACACATTCTCTCCCCAGTCTGCACATAGGCACAAAGCATACTGCCGGTAGCAGTGGAAGCACAAAAAGTTAAATGACCTTGAAAAAAATCAACCAAACAGAAGAAACACCCCAGCAAAATAACAAACGGTTATAATTCTGAGAGACCAATAAGTTAAACGCAGGAGCTGAACTTTGCAACAGCACAACACTGATGCAAAATGATTTATTTGGTATTTACAGATTTTTTTTTTGCAAAACAAGTTTCTAAGAAACCATAGCAACAAAGGTTAAAATGAAGATTTGGAATGATGTTGGAATCATTCACGAGGGAAAAAACAGTAATCTCTGTTTCGAGTTGATGGAATGTAAGAGTAAAGCTAAATAGAAAGAAATATTTCAAAAGATTTTAGGCAATTAAATCACCCTAAACCCTGTGAAAGGTAGACATTTCAAAATATTTTTTTCCAGAAAATTATGTCCTCGATTTTTAAAAAAATCTGTCTGGTAACTTTCTGATAGTAATGCTGTGTGCATAAATGTCCAAGTTTATTGCTTTTCTCTTACAAGACAAGATACATAAACAGATTTCACTGAAGCCATACTAGAGTTGATTTCTAATGGAGTCACATGTACCCCAGAAAAAATCTGCATTTTTCTGAAAGGTCTCTCCATTGCATTCCCTTCTTCAAAAAAAAAAATGCATTTCAGAGAAGTCAGAATAGGAAAGTAGAATCAGTTACAACTTACCTTTATGCTCGAGTAAATGACATCAGATTTTTCAGGGAAAGCAACGTGCTTCTTTTGGGTAGCGTCGTAAGAGTTGTAAATTCAACCAACAGGTAATTGTTGGTGATTCAAAATCCTTTAAAACAAATTTAAAAGCCGTGATGACAAATAATGTACTTAGTGAAAACTTATTTGAAGCTTGATGCTCTTGTATTGAGTTTTGTAACTGTCTGTCTCAGCTAAATAAGCTCCCACTCCTTTCCTTGGATACTTGCCAACTTTTCTAATTTAAAGCAACTGTGAGCTTGCTGTTAAACTCCTGCTGGAAGGAGCTCAATGTGTACCATGGAGCAAGGAGGAAGCGTGTGCTCTAGACTGAAGTGGTATGACAGAGTCCTGACAGGACCTGGGGCATAGCCTCCCCGAGGTAACGTTATATCATCTTTGGAACGCATGATAGGCTAAGTTGTCTCCTTCTCAGTAAAGACACAGAGAAAAGGAAAAAATCATGCTTCTTCTGGCATGTAGTCCCCTCAGCGTGGGATTTGGGAGGAGCAGTATCTGCCTCAAAGTGAAGGAAGAAGCAACAGCCTCAAATACACAAAGTGCTCAGAGCTCCCAAAGGAGCCTGGTCCCCGAATTGGCCAAAAGACTCCCAGTATTTTTAGAGGTGCTGGTACTTGGTCTGAGGTTCTGGGTACAGGTCCAAGGGCTTTCTCCTGGGCTTCCTCTGCTAATGCAATGTGGGGTGTCCCTCTCACAGGGTGTGGGACAGCCAGGCTGAGGTTCATGCTGAGCACAACCCCAGACTGCTCCCTCATGTGATTTTGGAGGGTTTCAAAAGAAACTCATGGCACTGACCCTATCTTCTGAGACACTGTCAGGCTTTAAGTAACAGAGGTTTGATTTTCAAAGGCATCCACTTACTGGGGATGGTTCTGTTCTGCTTTGCTCAGATTAAGATAGTGGAGCATGTGAAATGTTCATGCAGAAGAGTTGCCTGTGCCCATGTTGAATTCCTCCTTTTTGCAAGAAATTTATTTCAACCAGCTAGGGTTGACACACATGGTGTGCATTTATGAATTGAAGGTCCCCTTTTGCAAACATAAGTTCCCTCTGCAGAGCTGTTAAAAGCAAGCAAGCAAACAAAAAGCCAAATTATAAAACAGTATTGTGTTTTGCAAAATTTCAGTCTCTGAGCTTCCATAGTACCTGTGCTGGTTTCAGCTGGGATAGAGTTGACTTTTTTCATAGTAGCTAATACATGGCTATGTTTTGAATTTGTGCTGGAAACAGTGTTGATAACACAGGGTTGTTTTCATTACTGCTGAGCAGGGCTTACACAGAGTCAAGGTCTTTTCTGCTCCTCACCCCACCCCACCAGCGAGCGGGCTGGGGGTGCACAAGGGGCTGGGAGGGGACACAGCCGGGACAGCTGACCCCAACTGACCAGAGGGATATTCCACACCATATGGCGTCATGATCAGCATATAGAGCTGGGGGAAGAAGAAGGAAGGGGGGGACTTTCAGAGTGATGGCGTTTGTCTTCCCAAGTTACCGTTACGCGTGATGGAGCCCTGCTTTCCTGGAGATGGCTGAACACCTGCCTGCCCATGGGAAGCAGTGGATGAATGCCTTCTTTTGCTTTGCTTGCACATGTGGCTTTTGCTTTACCTATTAAACTGCCCACGAGTTTTCTCACTTTTACACTTCCAATTCTCTCCCCCATCCCGCCGAGGGGAGTGAGTGAGCAGCTCCGTGGGGCTTGGTTGCCAGCTGGGGTTAAACCACGACAGTACCATAACAAACTTTTGTTTAAAAATGAGGGTCCTGAAAAGGCTATCTCAGATTATGCCCCAAATCACTGACCACTTTTGGAAATGCATCTGACCAACCTGCTGATGCTAAAGTGACATAAGGTTTATTGTAGTTGTTATTAAAGTGACTTTGGCTTTGACAGCCGTATTTTCTTGCAAAACGAATGTAACTAAAGATGGAATCATTGAACTGAAATTTTCAAAGGTGTTTGATGCTCCAGAAAGAGGAAATTAATCTTCTGTGACAAAATAAGCCAATGTCAAAATGCCACCTTTGAAGTGGCTGTAAAAGATCTTGTTCATTCGAATGTTCTAATTTACAGGACACTGAAATATTAAGTATTTCATATTTTAAATTGAGAATTAAAAATCAAGGTCCTGTGTATTCAATCAATATAGATAAAATACTGCTGCCAATAATGGGAGACAGGGTTTAAGGAAAATCAAATCTTTTTTTTTTCTTTTATAATGGAGTTTTATTCCAGTACAAAATGATGATAACACAGATATAGAATACTCTGTTACAAAGTTATATGGTACTGTGAAAACTTCAGTATATGATTTGATAAGTCTCAATTTTCCCCCAAAGTATAGCTATCAGAGTATTTTTATTTTACTCTGTGGATCTGCTGGTGGATTTGAATGCAGGTGGGCAACAGTGAAAGTACAAATACCATCCTATCAAGTCACTTAAATGTACTGTAGAAACAACCTAAATGATTTCTGTATCTTAATTTTCATTTTGTGATCAGACATTAGGCATATCCTTTTAGGTACTGGCACCTCTGGAAACGTATTTGCATGCTTGTGGGAGTTACCTAGAACTTTTAAAGATCATCCAGAGAGCACCACTTCAGTTGGCCTCCTTCTGCTCTTGTTTAGGTAAGCAGGAGATGCTGCTTTCTCTTCCTGCTGTGTTTTTCAAGGGCCCTTCTTGATGTTGTCCCTGTCCCATAGGAAAAAAAGCATGTTTTCTATCAGTGTGTGGGGAAGACCGGCAGGAATTATGAACCTGGACTCTGGACTGAGTCTTCCTCACTTCTATTCACTAACCTGCCTCATAGGAATATGATAAGGACTAAATAGCCATTAGTGAAGTAGCAAATAATTTTAATCCTAGTAATTTTATAATAGCAATAAGAAAAAATCAAACATTTCTTTGGAGCTGTTAATGTTTTATGCTCTCTGAGACTACCTGGATAGTTTTCTGTGGTCCACAACACAAAGTTAAAACACCAGCTGGCAGTTCCTCTTTTATGTTACAGAGAAGGAGGTTTAGGGAGAAAAATGCAGTTAAAGCTTTGTCAGAGGGAAAGGGGCGTGAGCTCCAACATAACAAGAGTATTAAAAGGAAGGAGTTGAACCCATTTCTTTTGCTTACCGGTTTTCCAGATCAGAGGCAGGAGGCAAGAGTGGAGGAGAAACTGCAAAGTGCTCTGCAAGCCTTGGAGATTTAGTGTTCAGCAGAAAACATAGGTTTCTTTTTTTTTTTTGTAAGAAAGATTATATTTCTATAGGGTTGCTCACTGGTACCTGTGATAGGCTCATTTTTAATCCCTTTAAAGTTGCAATTCTAGGCAACTATTTCATATTTCAACACTTCACCAGAACATTGATTTTCTTGCTTTTGGCTTAGTCTAGACACAGCTGTGGTACTATGGACCTGCTAGCTGCAGCAGCTGAACTGGGGACTGCTATTTGGCATTCATGTCCTCACAGGTACAACACAGCAACTAACATAGGGGTTAGGAAAAAAGGAATCATTCATCTCGGAGAAATTTCAAAGGGGAAGAAAATGCTTCTTGCTTCACCTGTGAATGCAAGTCTTCATGTGGTCCTGTATGGACATTTGTTGCATAACGGATTGTTGCAAGTTGAAGACAAAAACTATGAATCCATGTAGTAGATGCATGAGTAAGTGTGCTCTAAGGAATATAGTCGTCACACTGTTGAGAAATTGTCATCTTTAATCCTCTCATGTGGCAAGCAGCTGGGACTTTTTCCTGGTGACATCTTTAAGACCTTCCTCTGACCAAAGGGTTTTAAGATTCAGCAAATTCTAATAGGTATCAAGGATGTTTCCAACACATGTATCTGAACCAGGAATCAAACAATATCCTTCATCTGCAGTGAACCACTAAGTTGATTTGCTGACAGGAAGGAATTATGACTTTGTGGCATTAAAAAGAGAAGTATCCTTTGATGCTGGGATTTGGGATTTTCCTGTGTTCTGGCTGAATGCATTTACATCCAGAAAATACTCAGTTGAATTGCCAAGATATGAATGTAACTGCTCAGGATTCATCTTGCTTCAATACTGAGAGAATGAGCAGGTTGATATGCACAGTGCACTCTAGGAGGTCAAAAAGCTGCCAAAAGCCAGAAGGCTAGTTCTCCCCTCATGCAGCGTGGTGTGAATGAAGACTGGCTTCATCCAGGTAAACAGAAATATGTCATTGTCCAGTGGCCCTAAATGAGAAGAAAAATGAGTTGTTACATGGAAATATGATGTCAAAACACATAGAAATTTTTGCTTAGTTTGGTTGTTTGGGTTTTTGTTTGTTTGGTTTTGTTTGTTTGTTTGTTTGTTTGTTTTTAATAGCTAGCTCTTGGACAGTAGAAGAGCTCATAAGGTATTCCCAGGGTGATAACACAGAAATAGCTAAGAAAGAGATCAGTGTGAAAACTTCAGTAAATTCAGGTTTCACTGTTAAGGAAACTGAAGAGGAAGGGATGGGTGGTCTGTTTTTAAGGGGTGCTGCCTTCATGACTCCCAGTTGGTGCACCCACCTGGAGATGCCCAACAAGTGAATGGCTGCAGGATGGGGACACATCGATGATAAACAGCTCGTGTCCAGATGACTGTGCAGGTGCTGGGGCTGCACACCTCAGGGAGGTATCTGCGTACCAATGGATTAACCTCATGTGCATTTTTTATCTATATGAGATGCAAAGTGCAGTTCCAACAGGGCCTGTGACTTTTCAAATGAGTATAATTTATTCTAAGCCTGAATTTGCTAGAAAACACAGTCCAAATCTCATTTACCCAATAAGATTACCTAACCAAAGACACTTCTGCTCTGCACCTCCATTCAATCATTAGTCACCAATGTAAAACTAACATGCAGGGTTTAAATCTTATCTGCTTGGAACAGCTTGGGACAACTCTGCTATACGTACTGTTTTGAAATTGAATGCTATTTGTTGCAAGCGGTACAGCACATTACATTTATCACCCTCCAGTGAGTCAGATCACCCCAGTGTTAGGGCTTTGAGTCTTAATGGGGCAGAGCATTGCAGCTCCATTGCCTCCACTATACATCTGCAATTAAAATTTTAGTTGGAGTTTCACTTCACCTGCCTGTGCCTCCACATGATAAGGGGGGCTTTTTTCCTGCTTTTTTTTCCCCTTCTATTTTCCTTCAACAGCACACTTTTCCAGCAGGAGTTTTAAACACCAGATCCCATACTTGCAAAGATGTTTTGATACCTCAGGCCATCACTGGGAACCTAGTGAGATTTACAGGGCTCCTGAAATGAGTGAGGGCTGTTTAAGCTGACAACCTCTGCAAAAAGCAGTACTTTGTCTAAATCTTCTGTTTTGTTTTTTTTTTCTTGGTTAGTCTGTTTTCTCAAAGCAGAGAGAATGACCATTGTGCCAAATGCAGACCGAAGTATCTGTTCTCCCAATGCTGGACATTTGTGTTACTCAGAAAGTATCAAGTTAATACCACTGGCTACAGGTCCTTCCTTAAAGTTAACAAAACAAGGTCTACCTTCATGCTACCTTGAGTGGGAGTTAGGACTGCACATGGGCTGAGGTTAAGCCCCTTCACAGGTTATAGAGAGGTTTCACTAAACACCCAGGTTTTTATTTCTTCCAAATCCACACAAATAGTCTATGATGGAAAAAAATTCGACTTCTGTCAGTTCATGTCCCTTTCAGAGCAAGATTATTGTCTTTGTGTCTTGGGTGGCTGTACAGATGTAGCCTCCAGAGGCACCACAGCTTCCTCTCCATGAGGTCTCAGCTTATCACTCCTCTTTATTTTGGAAGAGGAAATAAGCCACCAGTTTATCTTCTACTCATATTAGCTAGATGGAATGAAAACATTCTTGCTATTCAAGATAGTATAATAAGAATGGCTTATATTTATTTCTTTTCTGCCAAGTGCAGTCAAGCAGCAACTAAAGATAAGTCTGAAAGTAACAGAGACCCATTTAAAATTAGCACACATACTGATTGGGAGGATTGGGAAACCAAATATTTCCTCTGAGCATTATTAACAGTTCCCCTTCCTGGGTGCACTGAGTTTGTATGTGTGAGAAAGCAAGCTCTGCTGGCCCCTCGTCAGTGCTCTGCTGCCATCGGTGAAGTTCCCACAGCCCTGCTGCTACTGCCATGTCATGGGCAGGAATTCCCCAGCACTGCCCAGCAAAACCTTAAATCCTAGGCATCCATACAGTTATTACAACGAAGGCCTGTTGGCATTGGAGACCACAAACAGAGACCATGGCAGCAGCAGTACACAGGCACTCCTGTCCTCCTATGTTTATTGCCCAGGACTAAAGGGTGTGTTAGAGAGGTCACATTTCTACAAGCCCCTCATTCAAAACCCTTATGAAGAAGAATGCTACAGCTATTCACAGAGCTTAACAACATTTCTCTGCTTGCACACATCAATCTTAATTTACTTTAGATTTGACACAAATCTATTCAGCATCGCAGATGCAAACTACTTATTTTTGTTCTCTTCTGTTTCAACAGGATAGTTCAGGAAAGGACTTTTATCCTGTTTCTTATTCCACAGGGCTATGCATGTAGCTCTTCAAGTTGTAAAGAAAGCATTATAAGCCTGAACTACTTTCTAGTTTCCTTATTTTGTTTGTTCAAAGAGAAAGTTATCCGATTTATTATGCTTGGTTTATCTGGAAGCAGTCCGCAATATGCTAGCTGAGTGCTTTGACCTTTTGCGTATTCTGTAGTTGATTGGTTTGGCCATCCATCTTCTCCACTTGTTGAAACCCTCACTTAGCAAAGAAAGGCCAACAGCCAAGCCTGCGTGAAAAATGTGGCGCAAAAGGAATCAATTAAGAGCAGGGTATATTTCATTGTATTTCCCATAGATGTTGAAGTTTATGCAGAATTTGAAAAGTTGCCTGAGGTGCCTGGACTTCACAACTGCTGACAAATTATGACTATATTATAGTATTTTGATAAATCTTTTGGGGAAAAATAATAATCTTATGTGATCCCATCACCCCGGTACAAGGCAGTTAATATTCTTATTTCTCACAGTGATCTGACTTCTACTGTTGGTCTCTCCAGTTTCTTTCTGACTATCTTGCCAACTGCTTTAATTTAGCATAGCTAAACCAAACTCTATATTTTCTTGTTTAATTCCCTGTAACCTATTACTTTTTACTATTCTATCCTCAGTTTTGCCCAGGATTGTAAAGAGGGGAAATAAAAGATAGAGATGAGCAAGATGACAGGGAGTTAGAATTTTAATCACAGCTTTCAGGCAAGGTTCTCCAGAGTATGCCCTCTTTGCTGTGCCCATGCACTTGCTCATATTTGCCTTCCTACTAGTTAGGTCAAGCAACTGTCTCTCTGCCTGCCTCTCATGAAAGGTTCATCCCCATGAGTGTTCAGGGTATGTCTTATTCCCAGCCCCAAACTCCCGAATAAATACAGGGGTGAGTGCTATGTTCATTTTAACACTGGCATTGCTAGTGCTAGGAATGGGTAAAAGCAGCCCTAGAAACACAGGTGGGAAAGAAGATCCACCATCTCCAGACGAGGGCTCCAATCACAGGGCTAAAGAGCAAACAAAGCTCCCATTTACTCAGTGACCCTTGGCAATGACAACTTCTCCTCTGCAGCATGGCACAGCTTCAGCAGAGGGGTAGGGGATGTCCTTTGGGCAGAAGAGCCCATAGTCTGGTGGTCAGAGCAGCCTCCTGAGCACAGGTCTAGACCTGAACTCCCTCAGGCCCAGGGTAGCTCTCAAGCTGCACATAAGACTCCCCTGGACAAATGCTATTTATAAAAGGCTATCAAGCCCTTGAATGTGGAGGGCTGCATCTATTCTAATCATGCTTTACAAGGAGTGAATTCTTCAAAAAGGTCGTGAGGAGAACATCACAAACCTCTCAAAAGTGGCATTTATGAAAGTGTTTCATGCACTATTGGCCTTGAGCATAGGTGAAAAAACTCACTATAAAAGAAATTCAAACACCAGAAAAGTGACTTTTTTCAGTGTACACACATGACAGTTTGTGCTGAAATGTTGGCAGTCCTGTCCAGACAGAAATATAGCATTTGGATGTGTCTCAGCCCAGTTACCCAGTCTCAAAACTCATGATTAAGTTCTAGCAATTAGTTACTATAGTAAAGGAGAATTGGATAAGAAAATGCTTTACACCTCCAATAGGGATAGGAATTGTACTGAATTCATGCAATGCATAACCAGGAAGACAAAAGCCTTCAAAAAATACACATTTGCCTTATCTGATGAGAGTGGTTTATATAAATGCAGAAACTGAAAAAGTCCCTTACCTGAAGAGGGGCAGATTTTCTACATAATTCAGAAAACATCCTGCCTTCCAACCTACCCAAGTGGCCCTCGATCTGTGCATCTCTCAGGCAGAAAGGGTGGCTGTTCACACCGAGAGACAGTCAGCCAGGCAGTCTTTGGAGCTATCTTCATAACCCAGAAAATATCAGCCTCGCACATGAGGCACCTTATGGTTCTCCCTGACTGCACATACAGCTGGCTTGGGTTTGAAAAAAGCATTATCTGACACCAGCCTGCAAATGGTTCGAGGGTTACTCCAGGATAAAATGGCAATTGATCAAGAAAACCAAGCGCTACATACGGATATGCTTGTATATTCATTTCTGCTGTTCCTTCTCTGGCTGGCTGATAGACTGTCCTTCCGGCTGCTAAACTGCTATCAGAGGATGGCATTTCTTTTATTCAATGCTCTTTAATTTAACGGAAAGAGGATTCTTTTAATTGTTAATTGACACCATCCCCCAAAGCTAAGACAAAACAAATGCAGGGAGGCTGAAGCTCAATTAATTACAGATGGGACTGCTGTACAGCAGTGGAGCAGGATGCAGCCTGCATTACCAGCAGATACCTAACTACAAGGACTCAGCATCAAAAATAATCACTTAAGTTCAGTCTCTTTGAAAGACTGGAAAGATCCATGCCATTAAATTTCTGTTCATAAAACTTTATTGTCTATGGATGCCTTTCCAAGTGAGTAGGCTGCTGGCTGTATGCATTTCCTGACCTATACAAGTTCTCTGACACTAATGGTAACAAAATATAGCTGGTAACTTTCTGAAATAAAATATCTGATTCAGAACAAACAAATCACTGCTGTCACAATTAGCTTGACTACTTATACCTGCTGGGTAGCATAACAGCACTGACCAGAATGAGCAATTTATTCTAAAATGCTGGAACATTTATTTTTGTTAGCAGAAAAGCTTTTCTTTCATACATTCAGAAATGTATCAGAAAGGCCAGAAGTTTAAGTTAGGGACTTCAGCAGGCACAGCTGAAGGTTTTAATGCTCATCCTAAAACTCCAAGGTGCGCTGCCACAGTGGAGGCGTACTGCTACCTTTGTGCAACTGAGTATTGTTACTAACAGAAGACTGGGGGTCAAGCCATCGGGGCCCGTGAATATCTGGTTTTCAAATATAGAGGCGCTGGGGAACCAGCTATCACAGGGTGCAGTCCAAAAGACAGACTGAGCTTACCTAGGAGTTCCCTCCTGCCAAAACGGGGTGTTTGTCCCCCCAGCACCCTGCCCTGCTAAGCTGTGCATTCCTGCTGCTTGACCTCCCACTCAGTGGACACCTCATGGGCAGACTCAGCTCATTAACCTGGCATAAACTGACCCAGCAAGAACTTGCGTCTTTCTTCTGCCAAATGAATGAGCTGAAAAGATTCACTGGAGGGCTCAGGATGCATTAAAGGCAGTGCGAAGGAGCTCAGTGGGGAGCAGACAGGGAGGGACTCCCTGCAGCAGGAGGGATGTGGTGTGCGTGGGGCTGTGGCCACCAGCCCCAGAGCTGCCCATCCATGCCAGGCTGCAGGTCAGCCCTGGGCAGCTGAGTGTGTTACCACCCACAGGCATCACCACCCTCTTCTCTGCAGGCTGCCAGGCCCACAGCAAGTGGCAGTGGTGTATGCTGGGCTGTACAAGATGCTGCAGTTCATGGTATGGTCCAGTTATCAAGCATGTGGCCGGAGGGAGTGATATTGCAATCGCTTGCTGAGATAGGGAGTGGATAGTGGGATTTGATTTAGATTTGCGGGACATTTTTCATTGAATTAAAGAAACAGAGACTATAGTCCATGAGTCTTCGTTCTAGGTTTTTATTGGAGTGCCTCAAGCAGAAGATGCTACAACCGTACAGTCTCTTCCTATGGTGTCGTGACTCTCAGCATCCCTCTCTGTGGGAGGGATGGAGGCTGCCCAGCCTGGCTGCTGGGGCATTGCACTAGGAGGAAAGACTTGGAAACTCTGCTCCTTCCTACCCTGCTGCTCCCATAGCAAAGCTTGGCGCTGGGGTGAAGGTGCGGTGCAGATGGAGAGAAGGTGCTGAAGCCGCAGCGGCAAGTAGCCCAGAACTGGCTGGTGAGACGGTGTGGTTTCAGCCAGGCCACGGGGACAACAGCTCGCATGCTCAGCCAGATGGTGTTAGTGGAAAAAGGAGCGGGAAGGGGAGGAGAGGAGCACTAACGCTTTCCTTGCCGCTGCCGGGAACAAGCGCCTCTGCAGCTCCGCCGCACAGGGATGGGAGACAGCCCCCTGCCAGCGGCTGGGTCCCCCTTCTCTGTCCTTACCCGGCCCTCTGGCTCAGCCCTCACCAGTTGGAAATGAAGGTACAAATGTAATACGAAGAGCAGCAAGGAATTTGGAAAATCCTGCGACACGGCAGAAGTTGGAGGGGTAACAAGCCCAGAAAGCTGCAAAGACCATCACCACCATGCTCCGTTCCTGGCGAAGGCAGGGGGCTGTTTAACTAGCTCACCACAGTAAAGACAAGAGCATGCAGTCTTAGATGAAAAGACGTGTGTATTTGGATATGGAAATCTAAAATAAAAAATACAGTCTTATATACTCTTATTTTTCTATCCTTTTGTGTTTGTCTGTGTTTCCTAACCAATTGCTAATTCAGGCCATCTATAGTGAATAAACAGAGCAGTATTCTGGAATCTGTTTTTAATTACAGTGTTGTTTCTTTTTAATCATGAATAATGAGGATATCCTTTCCCTGTCCCATGTGACCTGTTTTCTATAGGGTTTCTATTTTAAAAATTTCCAAATATTTTTCTTTTCTGGTTCCAAAATGTTCCTGTTCTCCACCCTTTATGTTTCCTGGACAGCATTTTAACTCCACAGTAACTAATTGCTCTGTGAATATATTTATCCTCGCAGATACGAGAGAGACCCCTAATTTCCGTAGTCCTCTTTTCCAAAATTTCTTGAAGCTTCCCAAGTGACTCCAGCCAAACAACCCAGCAGTAATAGGGCTGCAAGGCAAAAGAATTACATCATTAGGAATTACTAAGAAATCGTGGACTCAATCTCTTTTTGCAGTAAGGTCTCTTTGTGCCTCTTTGCGGTGTTTAAGAAGGCTCATTAAGGGTTACTCTGCCAGAGCTGAAGTACCTGAGTGGACTCACATGCATAAGGTTCATCTTTGAGAGGCAGAATTACTTTGGTTCCCAAGTGACCCTGAATGCAGAGAGCACAACCACGGCTCTAATTGTCATTCTTTGATACCCTCTCTGCTGCTAAAAGCCTGTCCTTAGTGTGAGAATGGAGCACCTGGAAACTGGAACCATTTTTTATAGGCTATTTTTGCTATTTTTAAGCAGATATTTCTCTCCACTTTCTAAATCTCTTTTAAAGAACCTTCATAATCACTTCTCCCAAGCAGTGAGGGTAAAATGCTTTTCTCTCCCAGCACCCACAGGTTAAACCTCTGAAGATATGAAACTCTGAGGTGTCCTTTGGGATTTTAGGGGATCTCCCTTCCTGGCCACTGGAAGCTATCCCTGCAGAGGCCCTCAGATGCTGTAAAGGACACACATTTGAGGACACATGGTATCACAAAACTCACAGAACTGTAGAAAGAGAGGCAGCCAAAATGGCTGAGGGAAGCAGGGAGGGATCCACGTGCGTCGGAGCTGGTTTTGTGCCGCAGAAACCCGAGAAGAAGCAGAAGCAGCAAACCCTGCCTGGATGCAATGTTCCCCGACCCGTGCCCAGCTGCTGGTGAAGCCAGTGGGGAGATCCCCACCGGCATCAGGGGATGTGAGCTGGGAGAGAAGGCCACCCCACACGTTCAGGTGTGTTGCATGCTCACCCAGAGCTGGCACCGCAGTAGCGTGCAGTACCTGGTGCCGCTTTCCCAAAGCCAAAGACCACCACACTGAGGGACAGGCTATCCTCCACCCCAGGTCCCCTCCTGATGTCAAGGTCGAGTGCAAGGAGAAATGGCAATTTTTAGAGGGCATGTGGTATCAAAGCAGTTTGAGCATCACTTGCTAAGAAAGAGGTAATTTTTTTCTCATAACTTCTTGGTTAAAATTGCTATTTTTTTCCCTCCAACATGCCACAAGGCCATGATTAGAACTTTTAATGCACAGAGGAACTCTATACATTTTGCTAGTCATGCCAAGAAAGGGAGCATGTCTTGACCTTCCCCCTTGCATACCAGCATATACACAAGGAGATAACTCTCTATCTGACCACTTCCCTCTATTTTCCACATGAGCTAAACTATTCTTTCCCCCTCTGTGTTAGAATTTGTGTGTGTGTGTATGGTTGTTACCCACAAACAAGGGATCTGCTATTTTCAAACATCTGCATTTGACACCTTTCAACATTGGGTTAAAAAGTCTAGATAATGGTTTTGCAGCTCATGGGTTTTTTGATTCAGCTGCCAATTGGGAGAAGAATTGGGCTAGGCTGCTTTGAAATACTCAATGATGCTTTTCTCTTTTTTTCCAAGCAAAAACAAAAGGAAAAATGAAGCAGGCTGGAAGAACGCTTTGAGTTGGAAAAAAATGTAACTTTTTAACCCTGATATTAAAGGCAATGAAGCAGAAAAAAAACAACTGTCAAGAAGTATAGGAGACCAACTCTTTCCTCTGTTTCAGGGGATCTGAATCCATCCCTTCTCCAGGAAAACATCTGGAGGTCCAGCCACAAGGATATTCTTGGCTGGATCCTCCGAGTCTCTCTGATGTAAGTTCAGCTTTACACAGTCTAGGTAAATGTTTTCTGCACTGAAGAGAAGATTATTTTATCATTGAGAGGGTGAGGGCACTCCCCAGTGATGCGGGAGGCTCCAGTTCCCAGTCACTCTTCCCGTGATTCAAAGGAAAATCTCAGCATGAGTTCACGAATTCTCATCTGCTGCTTCAAAGTTATTTCATTTCAAGAATACGTGATTTGTTCCCCTGCCCCCTCCCAAAAGAAAAAGCAAAGAAAACAGAATACTCCACTTGGCTGTATTCCAGATAAGCTGTCTGTTAGCTTAGTGGCTACTTTTAATTCTTTAGAAAAAAAAAGGTGATGTGAAAGCAACATTTGCTTTTGTCACAGTTTAATTCCATGGGCAGAAATGATCGAATCAGTGCTCCCAAGCCACTCACTGAGGGGAGTGTCTGCTGCTGAGTAATTAAGGAAAGTCCCTCCTTGCACAAATGTGTTGCGTCAGCGAGGGAAGATCTGCCATGCTCAGGGCAGAGGGACAGTGGGGATACAGGGGTGTGGGGATGTTGGGATATGGGGAAGAAGGGATGTGGGAATGTGCAGATGTAGGGGTGTTGGGATGTGAGGAAGAAGGGTTGCAGGGATGTGGGGATGCAGGGATGTGAAAAGGTGAGAGCCTCCTTCCCAACACAGGAAATCCTCACAGCCACAGACACATCTGCACTGTGTGCCTGAGAATGAGTCCAGTTCGTTCTGCAGCGTCAGTCTCCGCAACAGCCATCCAACCAAATTTTCATCAAATGAGTTAAAAGCCAACATAGTTTAAAAAAAAAAAAAAAAAAAGGCAGAAAACTGGCTGTGCTAGTAGCAGCTTGCTTGCTGCCCCAGACGAGAAGGGTTTAGGAACATGTCTGGACTCTGTCCTTAAGGAAATCGGCAGAGAGTTGCCTAAGGCAAGGTGTGGGCACAGCTCTGGCTGCCCAGCCCCTGCCCATCTCAGCCAGGCTGGGCCACAGTTCTAGAGGGGGGCTCCGGGTGCCCGGAGGAAGAATGTGCTTCGTTTGCTGCCCAGATGCAAAGGCGGCTTTACAAAGGCTTGACATACGAAGTCCTCTCGCATATGCATGCAGGATGAGCAAGGCGAATCGGGGGGAATTTTTTTTCCCCTAAGACAAGTCAAAGGCCTTTACATCATCTGAAGGTAAGATGCAAGAAGCACCCAGTCCCAGAAGGCCAATGTTAGCTCGTTTTCTGCCTGTTATTGCCCTCTGGTGGCACTTTTGAAAATACCATCATAATTTTATTTGTTATTGGACTGCCATTTAGTCCCTCGTTGCTTTTATTCTTTATATTGTTCTTCTACTGTTTGCCTCTGAAGTGTTTGACTGCATCACCAGCTTGAGTAACCTCAGACTGGTGATGCTAAAACATAACTGTGTGCTTGCCAAGCTCCTCCTTCATCAGCAGGGATTTGGGTACTGACGTTTCACCCATCTAACCCACTCTGGGTGGAAACTCCTACAACTACACCAAATTGTACCAGCACAGGACATGCCTTTCTTGATTTTGCACACCCTTTAGTGCACTCTTTGAACAGCGTATCCTAGCAGACAGGCTTCAATGTCCCCCTTGTCCTGTGTACAAGCTAAGAGCATCAGTTGGTTTGTCCAAGAAAGGTTTCTGTGAAGCCAGGATAATAATGAACGGGTTGCTCCAGTGCATCAGTGAAAATGGATGGAGCTGAACTGCCCTACAACAAGCTTAGCATTACCGTTTCTTGGCATAACTTTTGTGCATTTGAAAGGACCAAGATTAGGAGTCAGCTCCACCAAAAAAGAGGCAAGCATCTTTTTTTTAGGGGTGTAACTTAAAGCCTAGAGTTCTTTCATATAAAATAAATTAATTAACCCTCCCCTCACTTACACTTCATCTGAATTTGGAAAACATTCACATTTTTAGTCAACTTGAGTAAACTTGGGAAACACCCCCCAAAGACCAGACCGCCCACACCTTTCACTGGTGTGAGAGTTTGCTGTAGGAAAGCTGGATGCAGGGTGTCAGGGTGAGGCTGCAGACCCACCATGTGGGATGGTGCTGGCTGGCTGTGAAAGAGGGGGAGAGCTACAGTCTCCCAGTCTCACAGCCCACCTCCGTGTCATGCAGAGTATGAGTTCTTTTCCCTTCTGTTAAAAAAGGTGTCTTGGCTGTCAAATATTCATCTCACCACTCCTCCCCCAAGGCAGTGGCTTGACCAGCTGAAATCTGAGGAGGGTGTTTCCTTTGTTCCCTCTGCACATAGTGTTGCTCCTGCTGGAGAGAGTGCAAAGCTTCCAGCAAGTCATTTTGATGAGAACTTGTCTGTACAGCATAGGAAACCTTAGTGATAAGTGCACTAAAGGTCCTGAAAAGCAGTAACTTGAGTAAGCCAGCTGACATGGGGTCCTTTCTGCAACCAGACAGCAGCTAGCAGCCAAGGTACCTTGATGCACCAACACTATCTTGTGCTTTTGTGGCTGCATAGCAGATCTGCTCTGTAAATAACACAAG
Source organism: Anhinga rufa (assembly GCA_013400875.1). NCBI lineage: Eukaryota > Metazoa > Chordata > Aves > Suliformes > Anhingidae > Anhinga > Anhinga rufa. The sequence goes on along the minus strand of VZTV01104822.1, from coordinate 9,353 downwards.
GTGGAAGAGTATAAAATGGATGATTTACACCTGGGGTTCCAGTCTGAACCATTCAACCCAGCTATTCCCAAACTCAGTGAAGCTCTTTCACAGAGGTTTAAAAAGAATTGTTACGTTCTCTGAATGAGGGTTCAGAACTAACAAAAGAAAAGAAAAAAAGCCAAACCCAAAAGAAAAGCAATGCTCAGATCTGAGCCCTGCTTTATGCCAGCACAGAAATGAGACAAGAGCAAAGTTAGCATAGCTTTTCAGAGTCTCCTGCTGTTGGCAGTATCTTCTATGCTTACAGGCCTTTGGGACTCTCTCAGGTCAGAGTGGGAAAAACACATTACAGTGCCTTTCTGGTGGGAAGACTTCAAGCCCTGGGGCTGCGCAGAGGAGAGAGAAAGGACCAGGAACCTCACAAATGCCTGCAAGGATCAAGAGGCATCTGCTGGGCTGGGAGGAGGAAGCAAGGCAAAGTTGCAAAGGAAGGAAAAGAGAGACTTTAAAAGGGATTTAATGTGCAGGGGAAGCAGCAGAGACAAACCCCGGTGCTGAATCCTCTGCTGCACTAAGAAACCAGAGAGTACATCCATCTGTAGTCCTTAACATTGCAAATTAATCTGGGAAATTTATTCCTTATTATGGAGATAATATGCCAACAGAATGAGCTTCAACTAATAGGAATAAAGAATTGGTCTTAGTGAGAATGCTGCTGAGGGCTGGTGCTGAGTGTGCCCTGGGATGCTCAGACACTGGCCGGCAGCCTCATGGTTCCTTGCACATGGGTAAAAGGATGAGGTCTTTATCTTTTGGGCTTCTGCCTGGGGCTTTGATGGCAGTTTTATCTGATGAACCACAGAGCTGGGTTCAAAGTTTGGAACTGGGAAATTTTAGAGTGTCATCTAAAAGATGCCCTTTTTTAGAAAGCCAAGGTAGGAAGAAAGCCAGGGTCTTCTGTCTGTTTTCAAAGCCCTCATGCTCAAAGGAGTACATTCTTCTCTCATCTTGTTAACATCTCCAATTTAGTTTTTGGAGATCTGAGATGTTAATCCCCCCTGGTATTTTCAATAGCAGCTGTGTGGCACACCTCTCTCCTGCTGTTGAAGGCTAAGATGTAATTTGGCTTGTCGTTTCACTCCAAGAATGGTCTTAGTGTATCACAGAGTTTTCTCTTTATTTTTGGATATATGATTATATGAATTCAGTACCTGTTCAAGGTCCCTGCCAGCATCTGCAAGTCTCCTGAGTGGGATCAAATACACATTCAACTTCAGCAATACCAAGCTCCCAGCACTCTGTTGCAGTTTCTTCTTACAAAAATTTGAATTAGTAACATAATACAGAAAATTCAATAATAAACTTATTTGTGGAAGTGGAATTTCAGGTTGCTATTATAGCTAATCACTGAAAAAAACCCCAACAATTTGACTTCAAGATACATAATTTAAAAAAAAATCTAAATGCAGAACAAGAATATTATCTGCTTTTTGGGATGGAAGCAGTAAAATGGAAGAAGCAACATGGATATCAGTTTACTGTCCATTTGCAATAACCGAAAAGCCATATTTAAGCTATAAAATGCCACCACTGTGAAGCTGGGTAGCACTTCCCTCACACTGTAAATGGGGTGAATTATGTGCCAGTGAGGTTATTTCCATGTAGAAATAGCTCATGGGCAGGTGTGGGGAAAGGGGACACAAAGGCTTGGGGAAGGAAGCCAGGGTCAGGCTCCAGAGGAAGAGGGTGGACAGCAGATGCAAAGGAGACTCGCTGTTACTGGTGTGCAGGACTAAAGCAGTTGTAGGCAGGCTGGGGAATAACTGTTTGGGTGCTGATGTGCCCATCACAGCACCCAAACACTTAATGGCCTTTAATCTGTTTTTCCTCAGGGCATCTCCTGTGGGAGTGCAGGGCTCTTATCCTTATTTTACAAACAAGTGGTGGAGGCAACATGAATCTCATAGCGCTTGGCCTGAGCTGTGATTACGCCCAGATTTACACCAGTTTCTTCCTTTCTTTACTTTGCCCTGGTGGTGGGGTTTTCCAAAGTGTTCCTTGTTGACTGAGCTCCCCTCTTCGTTTGAGTCTCAGTCGTGGCTCATCACTTCCAAACCAGCTGAGGAGCTGGAGGTCACAAGTCCTTGTCCTTGAGGATGCACTGGAGAAAGCAGCAGAGATAGTTTTCTGGTGTATTTGGTAGGTTTGTGCTAACACAGTGGGTGAAAAATACAATAGCTGTGGAACTATTGTATGCTCTTTATCTGAGACAATGGTGAAAAAATGTAGAATCTGTGAAAATACAGCTATTTTAGCATTTAGCTTAAAATAGTGGTGGGATTAATTAGTACATGTAAAAGTCATTCAGTTAAAAGGTATAAAAAATATACCCCAAACACATCCTCTATACATCCCTGAAGGGTTTTTTAATTTTAGTGAAAGCAATGTTCCAATACCTTTAATTTCTGCAGCTAACAGGCTATTTTATGTTCAAAATAAGTAAATCAAAACAGAACAGCTTTGTGCAGAGGCGAGAGCTCAGATTTTGCAGCAGCAGCTTGAGCTGAGTGGCATGATTGCAGACACCCTGCATCTGCAGAGATAAACACAGCTCAGAGCCTCAGAAAATTTAAGGATGTTGTTTTTATTGTGAATCATTCTTTTGTTTAGCCTTTGAAGTGAACATTACTCCAGCAAAAAGGCAGGCATTTGTCAAAAGGGGTGCCTGATTTTGAGCGCTAGATGTTCAGTCCTGTGCTGTGCGTTTCATTTTTGTATCGAGGCTTTATAGTAACTGCTTTGGTCGGACATGCCTGGAATATATGATCAAACTGTTTGCAGTCCCAATTTAAATGTATTTAAATGTATTTTGCATCATTCTTTTGTCTTTCTCACTCATCTGGTCATTTGGAAGGCTTTCATTTGCACATTTACAAGTAATTTAAGGTTTTTTTTCCTTGTCTATGAGCTCCCGAAAACAGATCTGATTATTGCTACTTGCATTTGATTTAGGCTATGGTTATAACAAAAGCACTTCCAAACATTCAAAATTCATGAATTTACCTATTCCAACCCCAAATGATAAAATCTTAAATACAATGAATGTGGGAGTCTTCATTTTCCTTCTGGCTTTCAAATCTTTCGGATTAAATCAGCCCATATTTTCAACCTTTTCTGTGTATCCAGGAGAGTTAAAGGCTTTCTGTCCTCCAGCCCAGTTTTTCCTCAGTTTTTCAAGCACAAATGCACACAGTAAAGAACAGGTCAGTCAAAAAGTTGCTAAAAATTTTTGTGAACCATCTGCAGTCTCCAAGTAGTGCAGGAAAATAACCCTGTAAAAACTGTTACTAAATAACAGCAGATGAGAAGCTGTGTAAAAATATTCACATCCCAAAGCCAAACACTAAACTCACTGCTTGGGCAGAGAAATTTTTGGCATCTTTACTGAAAAGCAGCTTTGCTACACCAAAAAAAGAAAGAGAAAAAAAAGGAAAGTCATTTCCCTATTGGATTCTTTCCTGCTTGTTGGAAAATTATATGAGGATGTGCCTTGCAGGTGTTACAGCTACAGCTTTGGTAAATTAAACAAACTATCGGGTTAAAACAAATTCATTCTGCAAAAACAGGAACTGCAGCAGTTTCTGTTTCTGTCTCACAAACCCAAAATGGGAGCACAAAAAATATTGTCTCCGAAACCCGAAATGGGAGCACCACATTTTCTCACATGAAAGCTTGGAAATGCTGCATTCCACTGAAAGATGTGAGTGCAGTGTCAGGCTGCAGGATGGCACGAGGATGAGGGGGGACATGAAATACCCCAATTTATTCTTGCAGCTTTTAATATGAACATCATTTATGGGGACTAAGGATGAGCTCTAAAACAGACAGGCTGTTGAATCCTGAGACATTTCCACCCACTCTGTTTTCACTGCATAAATCAAAGCCTGTCTTTGTTCAGCAGCGGTATTGTAGCAACATCTAGGAGTTCAGATCAGTGACTGAGTTGTCTTTGAGCTACCCATCCTGCAAAATCTAAAGGGTAAAATCCTCTGGAGTGTGAAGTTCAAGTGCCGTGTGCCTGGTTCAATGGGCACCATCCAGAGCTGCAGGCACGGCCAGAGCCCCGTTATACCAAAACAAAGCTGGTCTATCTGGAGCTTGAGCGAGGGAGGGACCAGGCAACAAGCAGCACACTCATCAGCAAGTTATAGCGGCTATACATAATCTGTAGACAAAAAAAATCTACAGGAAATGTGTGTGTCTATGTACAGCACAGAATAACACTAAAATGAGGGCTCTTCACAAAATATGAAGCAAAGCTGTTGGCTTGTAACTGGCCAGTTGGACAGCTAGCACTTCTCAGGGAGCACTGCATCAGTGTCAAGTTTTTATGGAGGAGGTGAAGTATCAGCTATGCAGTTATAATGGGGGGCTGTTCCCCCTTCCTTCCCAAAAGAAGAGGCTGCCTGGGGAAAAGATGAAGGTGTTTGAGAGAGAAGAGTGAACAAATGGTGAGGAGGGTCAGCATTGCTGCAGGACCAATGGCTGGGCTCAGCGCTGTGGGGAGGGCATTGCAGGAAGAGCATCTGAGACTCGCTGCACTGGAAGGTATGCAGTGGCTCTTCAGGGCCCATCCTGCCTCTTTGGTTTATCTCCTCAGGAAGGAGGAGGTAACCTCCTACCTAGCTTCCTCAGTCTATGTATGCTGGCCTGGAAAGCCACACAGAGGCAGCATATCCTGGCCATGCGCTTGAGCATGTGGGTGATCAACAAGGCAGCATCGTGCTCGGTGACACCCTGACAACACACTCTGTGGGTCTGTGGGTTTGTATGGATCCTCCACCTTCATCCAAAGTCCTCACACGAGAGGTGCCTCCTCTGTAGTATTTTCCATACACCTCTGTTCCCACACTTTCCTCCCGCCTTCCTCTAACTCTCCACTCCCCTGGATTTACTGAGCATCTCACAAAGCATAAACCAAGGAGCTGCCTTTCCTTCCCAGGTTGACAGTCTCATTTCCACCCCCACTGAAAGCCATGAAACAGCATCCATCAAGGGAAAAATGGCAATGGAAGAGCATGAGGACAGTATACAAAATAATGAACCATATAAAGTAGCTCTTTCTTTTTACTCAGTTGTCATAAACAGAGAAGGGGAGCTCTAGTAACACTTTGCTGCAGAGCTTATGACCACAAGATACCACTGAGGATAAAAGCTTGGAAGATCAGAGTTTACTGATCCCACATTGATATGGACAGAAATGATATGCACTGTTAAAACCCTATAGGAATAAGGATTGAGACTACTGACCTTCTGAGTTGAGCACATACATCCTATGACCTAACAGGAGAGCAAGAATATTCTCTCCATATGCAACAAATACCATTCTGTCCACTATGAAATAACCAGTATTGCCTTCTGGAGCACCTCATCTGGCTGTTCGAAGCAAGATGCCCGAACACCCCTCGCAATATCTTCTTGTTCTGACCCCTACTTGGTCTTCAGAGGAAAACTCTGTCGACAAGTCCATATTTCTTCAAATAGATTAATTGCTCTGGCATATCTGTAATATAACCCAGAGACTTCTTTCTCTGAATAGCCTACAAGATGTATATTTCTGGCTGAACCCAAGATGAAACCCTTCTATAAAACAGAAGGAGTAACAAACTATAGCACAGCCAACAGAAATTAGCTTAGACTTCTGAAATATTTATGAATAGCTAAACAAATGAGTGCAGGAAAGTATTTTCTTTGCAAGGGCAAGTAACCCAGGAACTGTAAGATGAATTACCTGATGAACTATGACAGTTAGTATCTTTGTAGTATCCATACTTGTGTTGTAGCTAAATTAATTGAGGTAGCTGGATGATATGAGCAGGGGTCTCAGGAATTAACCTAATCATTCAGATGTGACCTCTCTCTAATGCTCAGAAATTAGCAATACATCATTGTTCTTTTAAGATCTGTGGTATCTTCATCTCTGCCCAGTGCTTACAAAAGCAATTGTAATTGTGCAAAATAAGCAAAAAGGGTAGAAAACTCTAATCAGGTCAGAACTGCAGTGGCATCACTTGACTCTAAAGAGACTTCAGTCTAGCTGAAGAGCTGAAAAACTCTTCTTTTCTTTTCTCCTTCCTAAAATTCATCAGCTTCTCAGACTTGCCAGCATAACTGCATGTGCTAGCTAGCTCTCAAAATGACATGCATTAGAAAAGCTCTAGTGCTAAAAGTCACCCACCCAGGTCCTCTTGCTGGGATAGGATCAGTGTGCTGCAGGATCTGAGGATGAACAGCCACCCCACAGCCAGCCTCGGCTCCAGCCTGGGCACCATGCCTTGGCTTTCTGAGGCACAGATGCTCCTCTGCTGCTCTGCGTGGTGCAGGGCCCTGGCAGCAGTGCTGGGACAAGCCCATGTCTCACTAGGAGTGCATATACCTCATGCAGGCACAGCCACGCACCTGGGAGGTGGTTAGCTGCAGTTAGGTAGCAAACCCATGCTGGTCTGGGGACACCAGCTGGTGACAGCCAGCAGGGAGGACAGGAAAAGTCAGGTGTTTTAGTGCTGCGACGACACACCAAATTGCATTTCATCTCTAGGGAAGCCAGTATGGTCAAAAAAAAGATTTCTCAACTAGCTTGCTCATTAGCAGGGCTCTTGGAACAGCAGTCTGAGAAACCCAGACTGATGCATGAGATGTGTTCAAAGACAGTGTATGGAGGGAAGAGTCACTACAGGGTGCACATCAGGTGTAAGGTGAGTGTGTGTGTGTGCATGGCTGGAGGTGGGCACCGCTCACACTCCTCCAGCACCACGTGCCCAAGCCCAGCTCGGTGTGGGACGCTGGGGCACCCTGCCAGCCCTTGCCTGTACAAAACTCTCCACGGTGGTGTTGGGCTGACACTGCCCAGGCTGGGGCAGGCTCTCCCACTGCAAAAAGGAGGGGCTGAAACACTGGGGTTCCTGATGAACGGTACTGTCCCGTTGAGGTATGGAAATGCAACCCAGCCTACAGCAGCAAACCAAATGAAACCTGCTTTTCTCTGTGCTGGAATTTTCCTAAGCTAGAAAGCTCAGTTTGGTTTTATAACCAGACAGATATCAATAACCTACATCTCACTAAAGAAAGGATTTATCTTCTCTTTTAAAAGGTTCTCTATTTTTATCCAGGGGCTAAAGTAGGCGGAAGGGAAACATTGGAAACAGCAAGAGAGAGAGAGAAGGCAATTCTGGATAAGTGCTACAAGAGCTTTCCCTCAGCTCAAATCTGCTTTTTTCCTGCCCTTTTGCTTCTGCACCCAGTTGCCTGACTCCATCTCTCTTTGGTGTATTTCACCAGAAATAAAAGCTGTCACAATATTTCCTCTCCAAGTGCCACTGTGTGTTAGGTTTGAGCTCCTGACAGGTGTATGAAATACCAGCTCCATCAGATGCACACAAACATTGAAACTTTAAAATGGCTCTGTGTACCACAGGGCCACTTCACCATTCTCTGTCACTGAAGAGGTGTCTTTTCAAAGGTTCACTTTTAAAAGGAGAGACTGATCTGGTGGTGACGTACTTAAAACTGCTGAGCGATGCTTTCAGGAGCCAGGCAGGGAATGTTGCCTGCAACCTACCTCTGCAGGGCAGGGGAAGGGACTGAAGCTCCTGCTTCTTAAACTGTGTCAGATCACTGGTATCTTGGCTGAACTCTATTTTCAAATACTTTCCTTTACTAACTTTAATCTCTTTCTTGGGGGCAAAGTCAAATCTTCCGTCCGTGGCTTTGATCTCAGCTCCTGATGCTGCATTTCCTGAGAGTTGCTGGGAATTGGGAGCAAAAGTACCGAGAGATGCTGACGCTGCGGCGGAGAGCTGGGGCAATCTGGGTTCTCAACTGGGTTTGTGCCCTGCAGCACTGTACGGTTTTCCTGCGTATGTTGCTTTCTGCATCTATAAAATCTTTTTACTCTTGCAAGGGCTGTAACCTGAAACAGAGTGATTCATTTTGATTAGTACAAACCCGCAAAACCTGCTCTTCTGCTGGAAATGGTGGTATGTTGATCTACAGGTAACACAATTTATCCATCCTGGCCCATTTCATTTTCTTTTTTAACATTTCCTTGGGCTTTGATTGTACTTGAGGATTTTTCTAAACAACAAATTATATGTAAAGGCTAAAAAACTTACTAACAGGTCTGTAATTCTGGCCGATACATCATTTATGCCACAGAGGAGCTGAGACAGCGGTGTCTTAAATGTTGATGGCCAACACCAGGATGGACCCTGCTCCCACCACAAGACAGGGGATTTTGTCCTTGGTTTCAGCAAACGCCAGCTGGCTTGATGCTTTTCTGCTTTTAGCATGCAGTGCACTTCCAAAATACATAGAGTGCCTTTTCCTAACATTGCCATTTAAGTTTGTGGTTCTACAGTGACTGAAGAAATAAAAATGCTATAATATATGGGCAGACAGCAGGGCAAAGCTGAATGGGGCTATTTCTCTGTCCACCAGGAGATGGCAGTGAATATGCTGAGTACGGATTTTTTCCCCTCTATTTCACTTGTACACACTCTGTAAGATAACGGGTTCTTTGAAGACAACTGAGGTGTAGCGGTTTCATTTCTGTTTAATTTTCTTTTTCTGTGGCTCACATTTACATCCTTCCCATACCTTCTTCTTCAGCACAATGCCCCCTGCACATCATCTACCGCTTACCTTTTCGATGCCAGTGGCTCACCCCTACGGATAGACACAAAGCAGCATCACAGACACTGAACAACAATATTTGGGGATGAAAAAGAAGGGGTGAACGTTTCAGATCTGGCAGGCAGCATGTGTGCAGGCTGATGCACTGACTGCACAGCCTTGATCTGGGTGGTTTTCTGCCCATGCTTGCTTCAAAGAATAATATGCCCTTGTGGCAAAATTGAATTGACATATAGCTTCTAGATTTCATCCCTGATGTTCTCAGCTGGCCAGAGGATGGCAGGAGATACATCTCCTTGTCTGGATCAAGCCCGTAAGCCTTGGGGCCATATAACTCATAATGCTGCAAGTCTCCTGCTAAGGACTCTGACATTTTCTGCTGCAATGTCTTCCATCAGAGGGCTTCCCAAAAGGCTACATTAACATATGAAGTCCCATAGATTTTGAGAAGATGGAAGGAGACAATAGCTCAGAAAGGGACAATCTTCCAGACCTGCCCTGCTGGCAATGCTCATGGAGCAGAGTCCTTATGCTTGCCGGTCCCTCACCATTTTGGAGTGGACCCTCTGGAGTTTCATGCCTTCTGCACTTGGAGATGACAGGCAGATGGGGCTGTTCGATGAATTGCAAATAGATTCAAATGCCACAGCTGAAAAGGTGGACTTTTTTTTTTTTTTTTT